>FXXK01000936.1:127323-143019 GCA_900184695.1 Betula pendula | reverse complement strand
ATCACTTCTCTCTAGCTACTAGGACAGCACGTGTAATGGCTGGAAGGGGGCAGAATTTTTTTCACCATCCAATGACTACAAGGCAGAACGTATATGGGCTAAGAGGTGTATATTTTATTTTGTTTCATATGAGGGCAAAACAGCCCCTGCCTATGGACAGCAACCGTGAATGAAAGGCAAGGCAGAATTTGGTTTCCAATTCCATTTACTGCACACTCAGAGAAGCTACACGTTACTTGCTGCATGTAGCTCATGGCTGTACACGTGCACAGCTCTCCCACTCACCTACACAGCACACAATTCCACTACACCAATTTCTGGACAGCACCCTCTCACTCACCCTCACAGCAGTCCACGTTAGTCACCTACACTAGTATTGACAGCACATAACTCCACTCAAGGATGCAGCACCTGCATGAATTTCCACTGCCTTACACGTTAGTCTCATGCACTTCTCTTTCTTTTTAAACTGGACAGCACCACACATGCAGCAGCTCACGTAAACCTATGCTTCCAGCAAATCCAATTTCTCATCTTTTTTTTTTTTTCTCTCTTATATGCTGGACGTGAACTACCAGCATCTCTTCCTTTTTGTTTTCTTTTTTTTTTCTTTTGTTCCTTATGTGGATGTTCACCATGTCCAGCGTCCTTCTTTTCTTCCTTTTGTTTCCTTTTTGTTTTCCCATCAATACAATTCTTTTGTACCCTTAAATTCATTTTAACACTCTAACAATTTATTTTTCTTTAAGACTAATCACTACCCAATTTAAACTAAGAACATAAAATTAAACATCAAATATATTTTTCTAAATATATTTGACCCATCTCAGTATCACAATTTTCACTAAGGTGCTCCAAGTCGCCTAATTAAATCCTGGAGTATTACAATATCCCCTTTCATTTTCATTAGGGCATATCCCCTATTACTTTTATAAGGGCATATCCCCTTTCATTTTTATAAGGGCATATCCCCTGTCACTTTTATAAGGGCATATCCCCTTTCATTTTCATAAGGGCATATTCCCTTTCATTTTCATAAGGGCATATCCCCTTTTCATTTTTATAAATACATATCTCCCGTCATTTTTATAAGGGCATATCTCCTTTCATTTTCATAAGGGCATTACATTCCTTCAAAAACATTTCATTTTACTATCATCACATGCTCATGCTATAAAATATCTCATTTTCTTTCTTTCCTGATCATGCATCATTTAACATTATTTCATAAATCATATCTCATCAAGTATTTCTTAACATAATTAAAGGTATCAAGATATAATTATAAAAACATCAACATAACATACAATTGGCTCGAACTTAATATAATCTTTGAAAGCATAAAAATAGTATTTTTTCTTAGTGAGTAATTATACTCACTTGTTCCACTCGATGCTTAACAATTGACACCAAAGACAAGTTTTAATCACACAAGTCTGCAATACATTATTGCATGTAATCATAAGGCATAATTCATAGCTCAAAACATACTTCTATACACCAATGAGGAGTAGTGATTTACGTCCGTTTCATTATTTAAAAAAAATAAAAATTAAAAAAAAATCACATTTTTTCATAAAAAAACAGGTGTAAATTTGTTTAATTTCCATTTTTTTTTTCTAAGGTTATGAAATGTGGATAAAATAAGCCTGAACCTGTTTTTTGTTCAATACGGGTAAAATAAGGCTTATAAAAGTGACAGGGATATGCCCTTATGAAAATGAAAAGGAGATATGCCTTTATGAAAATGAAAGAGGATATGCCCTTATAAAGTAAAAGGGGATATGCCCTGATGAAAATGAAAGGGGATATGCCCTGATGAAAATGAAAGGGGATATGCCCTTATGAAAATGAAAAGGAGATATGCCCTAATGAAAATGAAAGAGGATATGCCCTTATAAAAGCGAAGGGTTCCATGCCCTTATGAAAGTTTAAAGTTATATTATGAAATGTATGAATGTGGAAGCATGCATGACAAGTTTATGATTTTGAGAATATATATGTATTATGTTTTATGAAATTTCATGCTAGATGTATTGGTATGCATAAGAGTCTCAATGGAAAAGAACTTATGTATAGTCTACATCTGGTTGCATATGATGATTTTATGAGTATGACTTAATTATGCCAAAAGTGTTATGTTTCAAATGATTTCTTAACTATGGTGTTTACTTCATCAGCTACGCCATGCTTTATTGAAAGATATTTTATAAACCCAATGTAGCTGTTATTGTAAACTAAATAGAAAACGAAAGATTGGCTCATTGTGAAAACTTAGTGATTTCTTATACCGCTGAGACCGTGGACTCATATTTTCGCCTGGGCGAATGTGGTTAACTCCATGATCGCCTTAGAGGATGTTGTTAATGCAGGTACCGTGGATAAGGATGATGATCCTGTGGCTGCGCATTTGGGTTACCATGACTTAGGGCAATGTACGCCTATTGGTATTTTGTTTAGACTCATGTGTAGTCTAATTTTTGTTATATATCATGTTGTTGTATATGTAGAAATAGAATGATGTACTTTGGCTATGCCGCATGTGGCATTTTTGATAGCCTTTCTTTTGTTGTATAGCAGGTGTTGTAAAACTGTTGTATATAGTTTATGTCAGCTCCAGGTTATGTTTCTCTCACATCTCACATGTTATGTGTTTATTTCCGCTGCGTGTATTATTAACTCTGATGTGATATGCTCAGATTATGAGTTAATGATGTGGGCTTTACATGAGCCTCTGTGACTATTCAGTTTCATTTCAAAAAAAAAAATATGTGATGAAATCGGGTCGCCACAAATTCGGCGCCTACAACTCGCTGGCAAGCCGAAATTTTGGACCAAGAAATATCCCCACCATCAACAGCTGTCAAAAATATCTTCCAGTTCTGGAAGCTACGATGGCGCTCAAGCACCAAGATTGGGTTCTCGAGCGTTAGGTGCTCGAGCACCAGGATTGGGTGCTCGATCTCCAAGCTTCTGGCAGCACTTCAACTTCTCAACACTTATCTTCAAGCTTAATGTCCATGATATGTTTTGAAATCTCATTAAGACCTGAAAATAAGGCAAACACTAAAACATGCTAAAATATTAGATACCAATACAAACTAAGGTATAAAACATGCGAGTTAAGGGGCTTGAATGTGTAACATTCAATACTTATCATCTATGTGAAACAGAGTAAGAGATAAAGAGATAGAGAAAGCATTGCATAGTAAACATGATGAATTTATGATTGAGTTATGATGTATTATATGATTGAGTTATGATGTATTATATGATTGATTTAGGAGGTGTTTCATATGATGGTTTATTGGATTTTATTATAGATGTATTAGTATACATATGAGGTTTCATGGACAAGCACATATCTATATTCTTACGGCTAGTTGCATATATGATTTATTTTTTATTGCTTAAATATGCTTATATGCTTGTGTTTTCACCCACAGGGGAAGAGATGCTTGTATATGAGTGTAACTAGGTTATATGATATATTTATAATATAATTGAGCACGTATGTGTATTAGTACAGGCGGGAGACTGGAATGTACATGTATGTACCCAACTATTATACTATTTCAGATATTTTGTGACTACATGTGTTTACTTCATCAGCTGCTTATGTTTCAAAATAAATGTCATATTTGTAGTAGCTATTATTATAAATTCATGTAAACTAACACTTCGATTCTTTACGAAAACTCAGTGGATTTTTATTCATTAAGACTGTTGACTCACTCATTTTCCTTTCCACCTATGTAATCATGGACGACCTATATGGTTATATAGATATTGATGTAGGTACGTAGAGCTTAGACGATGATCACATAGCCTAGTATCTCGGCTATTACGACTAATGTCGTGGGACTTTGATTTTGTATAGACTTGTAGATGTCTATTTTTTTGTATAGGGTTGTGTTGTATTCACAAACTGTATTTTGTATATATGACTTGTGTCGCATGTGACACCTATATATAGCCATTCTTTTATATATTCACATTGTAAACTTTTAATCATTAGTGTTTTTAATTGTCAACTTTACGTGTATGTTTACTCCCTTTGAATATAAATGCTTCCGCTCAGTTTATATATAATGTGATATATGACTCTGATGTAATAGACATAAATCTCATGATATATTGTGAGATACATGTATGACAGGTGTTTCTATCACCCTGTGACGATCGGTCCGGTTCATAATTACTGTATGTTTTCAAAAAAAAAATATATATATAGTTACAGAGTAATTATAAATCGGGTTGTCACAATCAACATCAAGCATGAAGAAGGATTCAAAGCCTCATGCAAATATTTCTAAATGCCTAAAGGAGGCCACACAATTTGTAAGTAACAACAAACTTGTTGTTTTTCCTATTGTCTAGAATAATCAAATGCTATGTTTCCTCTTGAAGTTTTGCAACGATCACATACTTTTTGTTTTTTCGTTGCGCATGTTGATGTTTAAAGTTTTTGTATATTCTTATAACATGATCCCAACAATTGGTATCAGAACCATCTTCAAAGAAACATAGTTTTGATTTTTTAGCATGTTGATTTTTGGTTATGCATGTTGTTTGTTTGGTTTTTGATAAAAACAGCTCCAATGAAATTAATTGATCGTTCATCAGTCTTAAACATGTTTATTAACATGTAAGGAACTGATCTAGAATGCTTCAAATCAATAGGAGAATGTTTGATATTTATTTTATGTTTTTCCATGCAAAATTGTGTTGCTGTATTTTATTACAACAAGGGCTCCTACTATTACGAATTTTTTGGATGTTTTAAACAACTTCTAAAATTACTTGAAGAGTGTTTTCTGCATGAAAACTTCATGGTTGACGCAATGCAAAAATCAGATTCAAGTTTCAAATTTTATTCGAAGGGTTTCTGGACAATTTTTCATTCGTCGACAGTTTCTGATTTTCAGATTTCCAGCAATGACTTTTTTGTTTTAATTTTTTCGCATGACTTATATGTGCTTAAAAATTAATGCGACACTTGATTTCACATTTTAAAAGGTTGGTTGATACGTTGGAAAAGTCGAATTGGTGTTTTGAATATTTTCTAAACACAATTTCAAGGTTTTTCAAACGAACACCAATTTTGGAATTATAAAATTCCTAGAACGTTTTAAACTTGTAATATTTTCTTTTGATGGATAATCATAGAAAGAAATTTCTTTGATTATGAAATATGTTATAGGACATATATAACTTGGTATTGATCAAAAGAAAATAGGTTTTCAAGATTGTTATAATGTTTTAAAAGGAAACTTTTGAATCTTTGATTCAAGAAGTTTAAAGTTAAAACATAAGGGTTGAAATCAATGTTGGTTTGTTAATCTTTGAATGCATGGTGACATGTTATCTGTGTTTATTTATTATTACATTGAAACATGTTTGCATTCTTTATTTCTTGTTTGATTGAGGTTTGCATGCTTATTGCATGAGTCGAGTCATGAGTTTTTATAACCATGATATGGGTAATAACCATTGATTTAATCTATGGTTATCGAGGCATCACTTTATAGTGAAGCTGAGTTGCCACCTTAAAAGTATAATACCTAGGGTGTACCCTAGGGGCGACAATGTCTTAAGGTTTTTACTAAAACCCTAAGGATTTGTCCAAAAGATTCTTTGACCTATTTTTGTACATAATTTCCTAAAGGAGTTGGTTGTGATCATGTTTACAAAACTTAAACATCCAACCTAGTTGGAATAACTGTTTAAGAGCTACATTGGGAAACTTATGAATAAAGAATATTTTGGATAAGGTTTGTTTTTCCAATTATGGAAACTTGTTTCCAAAATTGAGAAAAATGATAAGGGTTGAATTTTCTTAGTGGGAGTAGGAGTTGAAAACTCCTAGGATCTTATAAATGATTGGCTCCTATTTGGGAGATGGTGTACTAATTTTTCATTAGCCAACCATGTCATGAAAAAGGTAATCCCCTAACAGATTGGATTCAAATTTCCAAGAAATTTGAATAACTAATAAGGTAAGAAGTTTTAACTTTGTTAAAATTACTTATGAGATTAGAAGTATAATCCAATCGAAAAGGCAAAAGAATAAAACCCATTGCTATTAAAATATCAAGTGGGAGAAAAGGATTCCTTGAATCCTAGAAAGTCTCCATCATAAATCTACGATGAGAACAAAGTAAGAACATCTCATCTTGGGCTTGAGCCTTGCATTCCATGCAGAGGGTGTTTTATTTTAGAGATCATATAGATTCCGAAAGGATAGATGAGTAGTGTTTTATGCATCAGGGACAACCACCCCGCGGTGGAGTTACTTGACATTCACTACAAAATCTACTTGATGGTATTCACTTGACTAATTCAAGGTATTAATCTTCCCGCAGAGCTATGTTATCTTGAAATTAGAGATTGTGGTCAAACAGGCAGTTCATTAATGATATAGTGGTGTTAATGGTATTTATTAATGACTAACTAGCATTAATGATGAGATTAAGGTCTTGCATTGTCAGGGTGACTAAGTGCATCTCCTCTTGGCCTTGAGCCTTGCTTTCCATGTGGATGATGTTTTTTAGTTCACAGGATAAGGTTGTCATTGCTTTCTGTAATATATGTTTTCCTTTGGGTTTTACATAATATTATGATTGCTAAAACAATGCCCTAATATGTTTTTTTAATTCTTTCAGTTTTCACTACATATGATCTGTCTCGTTTGCCTGTTGGTCCTATTATAATCTTGTCACAACATAACTATCAAGAATGGAAATTACAATATGACAAATCTTTGATGCTAAAAGGACACTGAATGGTGTGGAGCCGTCCAGCTTATCCCGGACTAAAATCGAAACAAGGAATAATTGTTATGCCCAAGAATTTAAGTTAAGGAATTATGAAATCACTTCGGAAACACATCAAGAAAACCTTAAAAATAATTTTATTCACATTGGGCGTCGGGACGGTGATGTTGTGGTCCGAACGGATGTTGCCCAGTGTTGGTCGTCTGCAGTTTTGTCTGTTGTGGTCCGGACAGTGTATGCTACTGTTCAGTCAGTAGCAGCCGCTCGCAAGTCGTCCATAGTAGTGTCCGGACAGTGTATGCTACTGTTCAGTCAGTAGCAACCGCCCGCACATTGTCCGCTGTAGCATCTGGACGATGCCTTTTCTGCAATTGTCTGCAAGTCGTCCCCAGTTGCGTCCAAACGAAGCACGTTTTTTATTCAGTCAGTGCGCCTTGTCCGCAGTCCGTTCGTAGCATGGTCCGAATGGTAGTGGTCCGGACAGTCCATATATGGTCTGGACGACTGTGAACAGTATGACGAGTATAAATAGGTTGAGTGCGTTTTTCTAGCTCATTTCTCACATTTTCTGAGTTGGAACGATCCTAAGCTCTCTCCTCTCTCCTAGGGTTTTCCCCAAACCTTAAGAAAACTACATTTGAGGCTCGGGTTGCGTTTTCTAACATCGGCAACGCATTCCTTGGTGTTAGATCGTTGTTTCCACCGATCGTTTGAGGTAAATTCTCAAGCCATAGTCTATTTTCTCAAGATTGAGGTAAACACCACTTGCATGTTGCTTAATCTTGATTATTTATCTAGGGTTTTGTAACATTTGTGGAGTTCAAGTATTTGATCGAAGTTCCTTTGACCGGGTCTTCATTCATCGTGGTAAGTGTCTAAGTTTAACTTTCTGATTTTACTCAAAGTTACAATGTAGCATGTTAATCCATTGTAAATTGCCATGGATTAACTCTAGTGGCTTATGGAATCATGTTATGAGTTTCATTAAGCCTTGAGTATTATGGGTTAAGTGCTTATGAGGTTATAAACACTTATTGATTAAGTTTTGAATTATAGATTGTATCTAAGATTTACATGCAATGTGATATTACAGTTTCTTGTGGTTTAGAGATTGTGTTGGTGTCCAATAAGCATCAAAGGATTGAGGTGAGTAATTTCTTACTCACTGAAGACAAAAATGTTTATGTTTTCAAGAGATTTTATAAATGATTAGAAGAAGTATTGTTTTCAAAGCATGATTAAGTCTATAACAAGATCGAGCCATTCATATGTTGTTTTGAGAATGATTTATTATTACTTTATACTTTCAATGTTTTAAGAGANCTTATGAGGTTATAAGCACTTATTGATTAAGTTTTGAATTATAGATTGTATCTAAGATTTGCATGCAATGTGATATTACAGTTTCTTGTGGTTTAGAGATTGTGTTGGTGTCCAATAAGCATCAAAGGATTGAGGTGAGTAATTTCTTACTCACTGAAGACAAAAATGTTTATGTTTTCAAGAGATTTTATAAATGATTAGAAGAAGTATTGTTTTCAAAGCATGATTAAGTCTATAACAAGATCGAGCCATTCATATGTTGTTTTGGGAATGATTTATTATTACTTTATACTTTCAATGTTTTAAGAGATATTCGATGAAATATGATTGATATTGCGTTGTGATTTTGAAAGTGTTAAGATACGAAAGAGATGCTAGATTATTGATTACTTTGATATTTTGAGATGTTGGTTTATGATAATCGATAAATGACATGATTGTTGAGAAAAGATGTTATGATGAGATTTGAAAGTTGCATAGACATGAGCATAGCATTGATGTGTGAACATGATCATGGGCTAAGGATAAAGATAATGAAGAGGGCTGGGCCCATAGGAATGAAAGTTAAAGAAAAGGGCTGGGCCAATTATGATATGATGAAAGATATGAAAGGTGCTAGGGCTATGCCCGTTACGCACAACCGGTGTGTGCGATTTGCTAGGGCTAGGCCCATTACGCAACTTGTACACACAATGATAAGTAAAGATGAAAGTGGAAGATTAAAACATGCATTGCATTGTTATTGATGATTTATGTGTATTGGTTTATGAGAAATTTCATGCTAGATGTATTGATATGCATGAGAGTCTTAATGGGAAAGAACTTATGTATACGTTTACAGCTGGATTGCATATGATGTTTTGTGGATTTTTATTATGTATAAGCTATGCATTAGATAGGTTCTATGTATATACATCCAAACATATTTTTGAAACATATGCATACTTTATAGATATATATATAATGATTCAAAATGCTTTATGAATGTGTTGTTTACTTCATCAGTTACACCAAGTTTGAATAAATGAAGTAATATGTTTATAAAGTGAGTAGCTATTATTGTAAACAATTGCAAAATAAAAGTTTGACTCATTTCGAAAACCTTGGGGTAGTCTTCATTCAGTATGAACTGTTGACTCACCCTTTCTCTATGGTTGCATAGATGATGTTGATGCTTCAGGTGTTGAGGATCAAGATGATGATCCAGTGGCTGCATATATGGGATACAACACTTGAGGCAATATACGCCGGATGGTATTTTGTTTAGGCTGGTCTTAGTCTAGTTTTTGCTATACATCAAGCTGTTGTATATAGGTAGACAGGTTGATGTAATTTGGCTATGCCGCATGTGGCATTTTTGATAGTCTTCTTTTGATGTATAGCACTTATGTTGTAAACTATCTTATATAGTTTATGTCAGCTCCTTATGTTATGTAACTCTCATTGGATTGTTTATTTAGTTTCCACTGCAATGTTATTTTTACTCTAATATGATATGCTTATGTTATGAGTTAATGTCGGCTGGTATGTATGTATGCCACTGTGATAATGTCATTTCAAAAAAAAAATATATGTATGTTATCAAATCGGGTCGCCACAAGAATTGATAGATATACTCAATGGGACTATGTGAATAGTATTGTTAGAGATTATATCTTAATATCGGTTGTTCTAGAGCTTTATGCAAAGCTGAAAACTTTCAAGTATGCTTTTGACATGCTCAAGTTTCTGGATGAACGCTTTGGGAATCATCCTCCTAAAGCAGGATCAAGTACAGAATTGAAAAAAGTTATATCAATCGATAATGAACTTGTCAAGTTGAAGGAACTTGGTTTACTAGATGAATCAGTAAACAATCAATCTAGTATCGATGACATTCTCAGGGCTGTCATACACTCTTATGAGAGGATCAGGATGAAGAACAAAGGCAAAGAAATTTGCTCTTAATCAAATGCCTCGAGTGAGATAGTTGAGAGCGTGGTAAGCCCGAAAGGTACAGAGATTGGCAGCACTTCCTATTCAGAACCGAAAGGTGAAGAAGGAAAGGCCAAGGGTGGCGGCAAGATTTTTACCATCAAGATAGATAAAGCTAAAAATAGATCCAAGGGAAAAGCCAAGGGAATCTGCTTATACTGCAATGGTGGTGGACATGGGTGGAATAATTGCCCAGAGTATCTACTCAGATATGCGGGTAAAGGCTTTTATCTTTCTTTGTTATATTCATGTTTAGTAAATCCCACGGAAACTTTCCTGGTGTGTGGATTTGGAATCTAAACATGTTTTGCAATTTATTGTAGAGGCTACAGGAAGCTAGAAGAAGAAGAAAAGAAAATAAGGATCTTGAATCTAAGGAAGAACTGCTTCATTTTTGAAATCATAGGATAAACTATGTAAAGGAAGCTTTTCTATGTATTGCAATAAAAGGAATTGTTTTAAAATTCAAGTTTTTGATCATAGTTTAAATTATGATTTAAGATCATGTTAGAATCTTTTATTACTATAAATATTTATTTTTTATTGACAAGGGCCTTGTATATGTTTTGACTTGCTCATCCATCAAAAGATCCAAGGACTAGTTTGGGATGGGCCCTTGAGGCCAATTGGATCTTGATAAGATCCTAGTCCAAGTATCTTATATTAGAAGAATCAATGAACAAGTAGTTTGATAAGTGCTGAATGTTACAATTCACATATGTTAATCTCTTAGTTTCATTATAATATGATGTTTTATGTTGTTTTTGTGTTTTTCCTTATTTTGTAAGTTTTGGAAGAAAATAAGTTAATTCCATTAACTCGGGCTTAAAACACATGAACTGTGCAAAGCTGTTGAGCATTTGACCTTTGTGCACTATTTTGGCCATAACTTTTAACTCGAAACTCAGATTAAAGCAAGGTCAAGTGTATTGGAAAGAAGACTCAGAGAGAAACAAATCATTAAGCTAAAGTTTTTGCGTTTGAAGTGTGCTCGAGCACCCAAACTGGCGATCGAGTGCCTGCTGTGATCGATCCCCATTTCTTGGCGCTCGATCGCAATCATGCGCTAGAAAATTTTGAAGTTGGCAGAACTGATACGGAAAGATGGTAATCCAACCCCAAATCGATCTTGGACTTCCTAGGGTGCACGAAATTGATTAGGGTTGTTCCTAAACTCTATAAATACTCCCCTAAGTCCTCCAAAACAGAGACAAGCTTGAGGAGAAAAATTAAAGGCTTTAAAGAAGGATTTTTCTTAAGTTTCAGTTTTTCTTTGTTATTTTCTTATGAGGATGATTTTCATCCGAATTATGTGTAGCTAATACTTTAGTTAGTGCTTGATTAAAGCCCTAATCATGTCTCTTTAATGTTTCAATTTGTCTTATTACAATTCATGTTTTCATGCTTAATTGATTTATCTTGAATTTTTGTTCAGTTTTGTAGCGCCCCACATTTTAATATGCTGTTTATGTTGCCTTAATTTAATATTAAGGTTAGGTTATATATTTATATATGGCACTGTGTTGATTCTTGATGAATTTATATGGTTATATGAATATTTATAGTAGATATATATATTATGTATTGATTGGTAGATATTAATTCATGGGCCATGAATTAATAGGTAGTAATATTATATTGGATTCTAATAATATTACTGAGTGATTTAATGGATATAGTAATTTAATTGAACCTATTGGATATTTAATTGGCTACGATTAAAATAGATGCTAATATTATTAGTGTAATAAATATTAACCGTGGGATTAATAGAATAAACGAGACTGGTGCTTATTTATTAATAAGTAGAGTTTGTAGTCTAAAATTGCATTTAAATATCTTTTGGGTCAGTTTTACAATTAAGGAGAGTTTGGGGTCAAAATAAAAAATACCTAAAATATAAACTTAACAACCAAGTTTACTTAAGAGAGAAGCCACCCCACATTTCTATAAATAACAAACCCACCCCTCGTTTAAACGCATCAACCCGCACCCTCCTTTTCTTCACTCACCCGCACGCCTCTCCCCCTCATTTCTTCTTCCTTTCTCTCTTCTTTTCTTCTTCTCTGTTTTGCCCAGCCGAGACAGAGAACGAGAGAGTTGGAGCGAGAGAGAAATCAAGAGGGCTTGAGAGAGAGAAACCAAGAGCTTGAGAGGCAGAACGAGAGACCCACCGTGAGAAACCGAGTGAAGCACTCCCCTGTTCCATCTTCTTTCCTTCCCTGTTCTTACTTTCCCTTTCTCCTCTACTTTAACGAGTTGAGAGATTAAGAGAGAAAGAGAGAACAGGTTAGAAAGAAAGAGCCGGATTCAGAGGTTGAGCCACCGAGAGAAAACCGGTTGCTCCACCAAGGTAAAATCCATTTCCTTAAAGCTTTTCGGTTGATTTCAATTGGGTATTATGATTTTATGCTTATGGGTTGATATTGGGATATCTTAACGGTTTTGGTTTTGATTATGGGTTTCGGTTGATGCTTGATTTTCTGTGGTGTTGGCTGAATGGTGTTTGTGTGTTGTCTTCCTTCCTCTACCCGAATGGGTTTGTGTTGCTCTGTTTCGGTCCTTGACCGGTTGAGTTGTGTGTGATGTGTTTTTCAATTCCAACCGATTGGGTTTGATCTTCTTGAGTTGTTTCAGTTCTTGACTGAATGGCTTGTGTGTGTGAGTTGTGCCCTGTTTCTCCACTCTACCCGAATGGGTGTTCTTGTGATGTTTTAATTCTTGTATTGCTGGTTCACTATTTGCTGTTCATGGTGTTGTCCCTTTTGATTACATGGACTGTTTTGGTGCTGATTTCATATACTATTTTCTGATGATTCGGTTGCCTTGTTCTTGAGGATTTGTTCTTGCTTCATTTCTCATCTCTCTACCCTAATAGTATCTGATTGTTGGGGAATAAATTCTATCCATTGTTGTTGCTGTTTTGATGGCTTATTAGTGTGCTGTTTTTGGGTGTTTTGAGTTGAAGTTTGTGGCTTTTGTTTTATGATTTATTGGGTATGAGAACTTGGGTTCTCTATATGTGTAAAGAGTGGTTTATGTGAACTTAGAGTTTCATATGAGTTTCTTAAACTCATGGATTAAAGGGTTTAATGATAGTGGATTATAAAAAGAGTAAAAATGGATAAATGGGTGTTCTAAGGTTTAAAAGTAACATTGATCTAATAAAAGGATTGAACTAATTGCAGTGATTGCCAAGTGACGTGTTTACATCGGTTGTCTACAAGGACTATAAGTATTCATGTACTTACTGGAGATGATCTTGTCTTTTTATATTGTTTTATGATTGTTTTGTGATTGTCTTATGATTGTTTTATTCATTACTTACCTTGATATGTTATGTATGACATGTTGTATATCAAAACTCAATGATGAGAATAAATAATATATTTAATTATAGAACTGGGAGCGTACAACCACGTATTTATTGGAAGGCTGATTGCATTCACTATATATATTGGGAAGTCCACGAGTGGCTAGTGCCAATAATTAATGAATATTAAAACTAGTAGGTTGTGTGCTACTAGTGGTTTGAGAGTTGGGAACTTCTAGCCTAAAACTCAAACTCAACTATCATTACGCTGCATCCTTATACATTTATTATTGGTTGGAAAGTTGCGAGCTTCTGAGATGACCTAAGGTTGGAGAGTTGTGAGCTTCCAATATGACCTAAAGGTTGGGAAGTTGTGAGCTTCTAATACTATTGCTTTGACCTTATGCACTTGCAAGTTAAAATGTGCATTTATTCGCCTATTATTTAGGTGGGTATTTATCACAACATTGCCTGATTTTTCTAGAATGCCTCCTCAATTTTGATGTGATGTGGGTTTTGGATCAATAATAAAATACCACTTACAATAGAACGAATCCTTATAGGATATAGCTATTTAGAGGGTATCGAACCTCAATAACTGTTTTAATGGTTGTTACCAAGTGTTCAAGATCTATTCTAATCTAACTTAGCGAAAAATGTTTCTTTGATTTGGTTTTGAAAACTAAATGTAAGCATAAATGAATAATAAAATAAATGGAGAAAAGCATAGGGAATGAGTTCACCACAAACCTCATACCAATGATGGTTTGTATTCAACATGGAATTCTCATTATATACATAATCTGATACACGTATGGTTGTCAATCATACAACGACATCGACAAGAAAACACTTTTATTCAAAGATAATGATAACTCATCTTAGGTTAACACAGATAGTCCACCTAACCACTACTTGTGGTACGATCCGTGTGTCCCTAGCATGACCTATAAAATCTCCTACTTAACATACACTTAATCAAGAAATAAGCATAATCCATCTTAGGTTGACATAAAATCATCTACCTACATTACACTAAGCTAAGGCGTAGAATGATCTATGGTTCGTAGCATGACTCATCAAACCTCTCGATTTTGTGTCAAGAAACATCATTGCATAGCTATCATTTTTATAATCATAGAAAATAGAAATGTTGAATTCATTCAAAACAACAAAACTTTCTCATAGACAAGATAGAATTTCATCATAAACGATTTTGAACAATAATATGATTACAAATGTTTTGTAAATCTCTAAGCTACACAATCATCATACATAATCAGAAAATCTCAATTGAACTACAATCACACCATGATACTTAGAAAAGGTTACATCAACCCCCTATGGAGAATTTAGTTACTCATGAAAGAGTTGAAAATCTCTATTGATTTAGAGAAAATTATCTCCTAGAGTGTTGTTTTTGCTGCTGGTCAAGCCTCTGGACAGAATTAAGAACCCTAATTTCCTTTGCACTGCACGAAATCCGACTCCTCTAATCTGTGATTGACTTTCCTTTTGAATCCCCAAAGATCACACTTAAATCCCTTCTTTCAAGGGATTGAGTGCCCTCAAATCCCTCACTGCATGGATAATCGAGTCAAAACCTTCATTTGAGGAATTTCAAAGCTAATCTCGTGGCTGACCTATTCTTTTATGAATCTTTATTTTTCCAAATCTGGTGTAAATCGATCGCAAATCAAATTCTGGTGTGACTGAATGCGCTCGAGCCCCTTAGTATTGCACTCGAGCCACATGAAATTGCGCTCGAGCTCCTTTCTTCAGTGCTGCGCTCGAGCCCCTCAAGATGGGCTCAAGCCCTTTTTTCTTCATCAACAATCTATGATTTGTTTTATGCTTGAAGTCCATGGTTTTACTTGCACTTTTACCTTAGGACATGAAAATATTAAAAAACACAAAAACACGACAAAATATTATTTTACAAAACAAACTAAGAGTTAACAAATGCGAGTTAAGAGGCTTGAATTTATAATATTCAAGGCTTATCATGATGCTAAATTAAAACTCCCGATCCTTTTGTTTTTTCATTCGCACGAGTTGGGCAGCAAATCTGACGTGTTAATGCTAACACATGTGGAAAAAAAAAAATCACCTCTAGTAAACAACGTCGTTTTAGCTAATGTATGAAGGCCTATGTGGCATCAGTTGACTCTGACTAACAGATTCCCAAAATAATGGACGACGAGTTCACAGAATGATCAATTGAAAATTTTGTGAATACCAATGGACCCAATTTTCAAAATTAAAAAGTAATTGATTGATTTCAAATGACTCCTTTACCCAAGATTTTAT
>FXXK01000936.1:75846-126346 GCA_900184695.1 Betula pendula | reverse complement strand
CTTACATTTACCATTAAAAAAATTAAATTTAAAACTTAAATTTTTATTTTTTTTTAAAAAAAAAAAGGCCTATAACGGGGTGGGTATGGGGCTGGTTTCGGCCCCCTTCGGCCAGTATAGAGGTGACAGAGCTACCCCACTCCCTCTTATAGCCCCCCCCCCCCCCCCCCGGGGATCTGCTTTATTTTCTTTAATAAAAAATTAGTTTTTTGAATTTTTTTATTTTTATGAAAAAGTATTTTTGTTGTTGGAGTACATTTAAATTACTTGGGGGGGATAAGTTTGGAAATACATGATGCAATATTTAGTTTGGAGTAAGAAATTACTATTTGGTGATAATTTAAAAGGGCTAACATATTTTTCTTAAGAAAAAAAAGTAAATAAAATCGACTGACGTGCAGTGCAGTGTTAGCTGGTAGAACTCTGTTTGTAAATCATGTGTAGTCGTATCCTTTCTAATTCTTAAAAGAAGTCAAAAAAATTCCAAACAAAAATAATATCCTATTCCTTTCAATCAGTCTCTGAGGCACTATGCTAATCGTGATTATATATGCTTGGTTTCACCGTCAAGTCTTCTTTATACTAAAATTATTAAGAAAAAAAAAAAGTAAAAAAATAAAATAAATAAGAGAAGAGATATATATATATAAAATAAAATAAAAATAAATATAAAAAAAGCAAGTGGCTACCAAGTCTGTTAATTAGTATATAATTAATGTGTCATGAACAGGTTTTTTTATTAAAAAGAATCAGACCATATTCTGAAAACAAAAGTGGGGGATCTCTCGATATATAAAAACAAGTTTGTATCACAACTACTCACATTCCCAAATGGTGAATTTAATTAGTTAATTTGGTGTGGCAAAATAGAGTAAGACATTGGCCTTGATTAAGACCCAGATTAAATACAAGTGTACCCAAAGTTATTATAAGTATGGTTATACCTTCATTTATCAACATCCATTCTCGGCAGAAACGCCAAATGTCAATTACCCAACTCCAATCTTTCTCTCCTGGATACCACTCCACATTTTTTTGTTTTAGAATTAATAAATAAATGGAAAAAAGTCCAAAAAACAACTCAAAGGAACACTTGTGGGTCAGGTTTATCTCTTGGAACAGACTTTTTCGGTGTTGTAAGGATTCCCGTGTCTACGTGTGAGTGCTCGACCCACTGAAATGAAACCCCCCCCCCCCCCCCCCCCCCCCCACATCCACATCGCTTCTTCGGAAATAGGTGTGGGTCCCACACGTACCTTTGAAGAATCCTTGCCGCTCTATAAATCAGACACATAAAGGACAACCCTCACTGCTCCCCACCGTCCTTTAGTCTAATATGCTTTTCCTATTTTTTTTTTTTTTCTTTTTTCTACATCCATCGAAAATGCTTCACATGCAGGATGCCTTCTCTTTACTACTTCAGTAAGCTCTCTATTTTTCTTACAGTTAAATGTATAAAGGTAAAATTTCTGCGTCAAAATTAAGGAAAAAAAAAAAGGCTACCTTGATTTTACTAAAAATTAATTGGTAATAAATCGTATTTGAAGTGAAAAGGCATGTTGGCCAGGAAAGTTATAAAATAAAAAATAAAAATATTGAATAAACATGACTATAAATTTAAATTTAAGTTCAAGCGACAACATGCCTGGAATTGTAAGTAAGTGAAATTTTAGGCTCCTTGACTACAATAATGTACTCCAAAATCTCTTTGTCTCTCTCAATCGCCCAAACAAGAAATGATTTGACAATGGGCTAATCAGTCCCACCCGAAGAGAGAAAATGGAGTTTTGGGCTAAGATATTGTTGTTGTTCGTACGTTACATATACTTGATATTGAGTATTTTTAATTATGATAAAATTAAGTCAAAATTTTGTGCATGCAAACTATTCTTCAGTAGTAACTGTGTAGTGTTGATAGGGCTGTGTTGGGGAATAGCTTTTTTTTTTTTTTCATCCACTCAAGTCTCTCAAAATCTACTTTCTTACCCGACTCAAATTTTTTCAACCCAACTCAAAAATTTATATAATTATATTTCTATTTTTAAAAAAAAAAACTTAAAAATAATAATAATAATAATATGAAGGGTGCGGCCGTCCAAGCAATTTTCAGAATGGTTTGAAACCACCCAAATTCTTTTTTTTTTTCTTCTTTTTTTTAAAATTAAAATATAATTTTTATCATTTTAATTCTATTTGTTTAAATATATCACATAGTCAAACATTTTCTAAACTACCCAAATTTAATTCTAAATTTTTTCTCTTCAATATCCGTAAATTAACAAAAATCAAATAAAATCGAACACCAAACAAACCCGTTATACGAGTAATCATTCATCTCCTCAAATCAATTATAAATTTGTTTCAAACAAATAATACTATTTGGAATTTATCAATGGAGGAGCCGTTTTGGTACTCTTAAGTTCATTCATACCACAAACCCCCCCCACCCCCCCCAAAAAAAGTCAATCAAAATCAAATCAACAAATAATTTTTGTTATCGTTCCAATTAATAAGATAAAAACGCTCCAAATCATTAAGCAGGCAATCTGAACTAATAAAAATTCTCCAAATCATTAGGTTATTTGTTAGTAACTGAATGGGCCGAGTTTGAGTTATCTAAATAAGTCCAATACCAAATGTTAGGCATCGAAGAAAATAACCAGATTGTATTCAATTCCTTGAAGGCCAGGCACTTTGGATCAACCTATTGTAATCCTTTCATTCAATTTAGTTCAATCATTTCCATTCATTCCATTACAACCCAATTTACATTTCAATTACAAAACCAAAAACAGAAAGTGCACAACAAACAACAAATGGTATGAGAGCCCGGCGATTCTCCTTCGCCAAACTTTTGGAGGAAAACATAATTATCCCATGCGATAAATCACATGCTGCAACATTTTGTGATCTAATGATTCCATGTAGAGAGTTTTAAATAAATCAGAAACCAATATCTGTTTCCTTGGGTATATGCTTTTTTACAACAAAATTCTGTCACGACTTCAATGCTATCAAACCCAATCTGTAATTTTCTTTATGGTCGAGGCTTGAGGTCCTTCAGGAATATTATCATTTCATAAGTTTTCAGGTTCAAGATTTGGTAAGTACAAACTCCCTCTCGGGCCAGCTACCTGGGCAAAGCCCATTACTCATTTGTTCATTGTTAAGAGTATTGCAAGGCATTTGAACCAAGGATTAGTCGGTTGATCTCAAGGCTTTGACCTCCACACTCGATAAGTCTTATGATGAGCTCGAAATGCTGTCAGACTACAATGATAAAGCCGGATACCTCATATAAATAAATATAAAACAAAAAAACAAAAACAAAAACAAAAAACAAAAAAAAAAACCTTAAAATTTTCATCAATTCTGGACTTATGGATTGCTCCAGAAAACTCATCTTTCTCCATGTTTCTTCAACTGAATTTCCAGCAGGAACTTTCTTTCAGGCTTTTTCGTTTCCAAAACACGACTTTTCTTTATAAATTCACCCTCTAGAGCATCAAAGTGTCAGATATTCGTGAAGGGAAAGGAAAAAAAAAAAATTTAAAAAAATTTAAAAAAATCTCCTTTAGACCTTACCTTCCTCTTTCGAAAAAGGACGCTAAATGAGCCTTGCAAATGATTTCTCTTTGTTGTTTCAAAGAGAAAATTGTATGAAGACGTACCTAAGATTTAGGAGAATCTTTTTGGATGATTGGTTTAAGAAAAGGTGAAAAGAAATTCATGATCTTGGTGAATGAAGGGGCAGCAAAAGGATTCTTTTTCTGTCAAGAAAAATCTGTTTAGATCTCTCTATAGGTGGCAGACACTAGGGGTGGAGAATATGACCATTTTCTGTTTTTCATTGGAGAAAAAATTGTTTATGATGAGTTCAGGTTTTCTTAAATGACCATTTTTTGAGCTTCTCTTTTGAGTGGTATATATATATATATATTAAGCTGCTTAGGAGTCTTTCAATTTTTTTTTAAAAAATGCAAGCCTGCTTCCGCTCTCTTTCCTAGTGGCCAGCTTAGTTCTCCTTCCTCCCTCAAAAACTCACATTCATCCCTCTTTTATTTTTATTTTTATTCCTAATCTTAAAATTTCAAGAATCCATTTTTAAGTTCAAACTTCAACGATTCATCCTCCATTCGGATTTCAAGACTTCTCCTTCCTTTGTCCTCTCTCCTTACTTAAAAGGATCGATATTCTATCATTATATCAAATCTATAAAATCCCAAGAATTCATTCTTCTTTTCAATTTCAAATATTATCCTTCCTCTAAATTTAAAAAGTTCAAAGATTTAACCTTTTTAAAATTCAAAAACTATCAGCATTCTTTTAATTTTCAAAATTCATCTTTCCTTCTTAAAAGACAACATAACATGTAGAAGGATAAATGTTTTTTTAAAAACGTTTTGTCGTTTTGATTTGAAAAAGAGTTTTAATGTAATATAAAAGTTACAAGTATTTTTTGAAAGAGTCCACATCTAAAAAGTATTTTACATTTTAAAAAGTGCTTTGTGTTTTGAATTAAAACCTGTCTTCTTAAGACATCTTGTCTAAGTGTTCCCAATTTTGGTAACTTTCCCTAATTGGGATATTTTCCTAAATTGAACTACTCTCTCAAACTATTTTTTCAGCTTTAAAATTCATAAATCATAAAATAAACACTTCTAAGTTTCTGGGGGTATTACGCATCATCCACATAATCCTGACAAACTAATCATAGCGCACACCATACCTCCCAACCAATCCAATTGAAATACGGGAAAAAAAAAATGAAAATGAAAATTTGCAGAGTATGGAAAATCTAAAATGTCTAAGCCACTAATAATAGCAACTTATTTATAGTGATTTTAACCGCCACATTAACCTTTGTGCTTATATACATCCCTATATAGTATAGGCACTATCTTCTAAATAGGCTTGACTATAAATAGTACAAGAAGAAGCTTTATATTCGAAGAATTTGCAAAAGAATTACAACATCAAGATTTGCTAGTCGCAGTGAATGAATCTCAAGGGCAATGAATGAATGTCCTAACCCAACAAAAGCGCCGATAATATCTCTCCCATAGTCTTTTCGGATGTTTCACCTGCATTATCCATCTCCAAACCAGACTCGAGGACTGCAGCATCCAAGACTAGCTTCCGTTTTGCAATCTCATAAACATTCTCATCGACAGTACCCTTGGTCACCAGCCTGCAAAGAAGAAGTGAAGTAGATGGAACAAAAACAAAGCTCTACCCCTTTGAAAAAGAAAAACAAAACAAAAACAGAGCTCTTTCAAGAAGAAACAAGGCTAGGTAGGTAGAGCGCGGCAAGCACCTGTATATGGTAACAGCCTTTGTCTGGCCGATACGATGACAACGATCTTCAGCCTGCCGGTCAATCTGTGGGTTGAAATCCATGTCATGGATGACGACAGTATCAGCTCCGGTCAAGTTCAAACCCTGCCCTCCAGCTCTCGTGGAGAGCAAGCATGCAAATATACAAGTATCGTTATTGAATGTGTCAACTATCGTCTGTCGCTCTGTCACCTGAGTACTGTCATTGGAAGAGGTTCACTAATCACAACAAATCATTTAAAAAACTAAGTCATATAGAGTCAAATCAACTACAATCAAATACATCCAAACTGGATTGAGTTCTGAACACATTTCATACGATCTACAAAATCAGAGTGAACTATACAAATAAATAGGAAAAACCTATATTAACAATGAATTCCCTTCTTGTTTCAAATTACACAATAACCTCCCTCAAATATTAAAAAATGGGGAAAATACATTCCCCCCCCCACCCCCCACTTTTTCACTTGCACCACCAAACTTCAAAAAGGGCATTTGGGTACCTCAAACTACCACTATGTTACAAAAAGGCTACTCTATTAGCAAAAATTGTCTAAATGGATGAAAAAGTGATCACGTGACCACTTTGGTGTCCTTCCAAAATTCCCTGATTTAAAAAATCAGTATAAAAAACCAAAACTAAAATAAAAAATCAAGCATAACTAAAACAAAAAAGAATAAACAAAACTAAAATTAAAAATAAACACAACTAAACTAAAGAAAAAAGGTGACTGAACATACCTCTTTATTTTATTTTTCTAGTTTTTATTTTATATTTTTAATCATTTTAATTTGTTTCCAATTTTTTATTTTTTAATAATTATAAGATGAATTTATTTGCAGTTGAATCCTTTGGATTTAAACATCCTCCGCCAGTCTCGGCCTGCATATTTTCCCAATAGTGGTGTTTGACCGAAAGTTAAGAGGTTTATGTGATGGCTCCATGACATTGAAGACACATTGATAGTGTCAATGTACAATCTGAACTTGCTGAGTTGAGGCAAGCTAATCAAGCTCTCCAACAAATGATTAATGAAATCCTTCATTGGATTCCACCCTCTCCAAGTCCCAGTCAAGAGTGAATGCAATGTTTTTTACAGCCATAGGACCACATGCATCATGACCGTTCAACTTCCTCAAGTTCTATTCCAAAACCTGCTGTTGCAGCTCAATGATCTATGGATTGCATGGCTCAGGCATTAGAAAGCTCGGATAGGAGCATCCAAATCATGTCCGAGACTTTGAAGGAACGCATAATGCAGATGAATATTGTGACTGAATGGCATCCCTTGAAGCTTTCTAAGTGGAAGCATGTAACATCCAAACCTTAGATTAGACTAACCTAATTAAATGGATCGCATGTTACTACTATGTTAATTAATTTCATTAATAATGCTAGCATTAAAAACAATTTTCCAAGCATTTTAAGCACCTACTTAGTCACATGTGCATAGATTTCATAAATACTTTATGATAGTCATTTTTATTTTAATTAGGCAACATTCTAGCATATTAATTTTATAAACAAAGTTTGAAAACAATTTTTAAAAGAACCCTAGCCCTAGCCGCACGCTCCCATGAGTAATTTTGTCACAGTTTGTCAAGTTTTCCTAAAAATATTTTAGACTCTTAAAGAAAACAAAACCTAGTTTTAAAAACACCCTATAGCCGTGGGCCCCCTATATTCCCCTCACTATCTTAATTTTTCACAAATTTCTCAAGAGAACACGAGCCCCCAAGCCCCCCAAGAAAAATCGGCCCCCTAGTTTTCTTAAAGAAAATTCAATTCTCTTCAATCCATTCAAACCACACGATCCTGAGAAGCTCAGGCAACAAGATTTAACAATCCCAACGTGTGTTTCTACTTTCTCTAACATTTATTCAAAGTTTCATTCTAGTTTACGTTGTAGTTTTTAAGTTTTCAAAAAATCTATGCGTTATTCTTGCAAGTTTACGTTAGTTTATGTGCTACATGTGATATTTTACATGAACTCTTGATTCTATGATTGTAGTATA
This sequence comes from Betula pendula, assembly GCA_900184695.1. Lineage (NCBI taxonomy): Eukaryota > Viridiplantae > Streptophyta > Magnoliopsida > Fagales > Betulaceae > Betula > Betula pendula. The sequence continues at coordinate 118,990 of FXXK01000936.1, read as the reverse complement.
CCTAAAATATCATATAGACATAAAAGTTTTCATGAGTTGTTAATAAACTACATCATATATGCATAGTTTTAACCACCCATAAATCGTAAACTTAGTTTTACAAAATCATACCAAAGCATGTGTAGCATTAGATTTTCATTTAAATTGAATGAACATGAAGTAGAACCACACATGTGGTTCAGCCACAGCAAGGGTCGATCCACACATGTTGCCCAATTTTGGTGTCTTTCAAGCCTAAAATTAATTATATGTAATATAATCATCATGTTCTTCAAAAAGAAATTCTGAAAAACTAATTTGAGGGATGATTTATCGGTCTGGACAGAACCTCCAGGGGCCGAAATTTTCATGAAAACTCCCCCAATTATTTTAAAAACATGAATAAACAATTTCTACAAGTTCTATTATCGGGTTCATATTGCATTGATTTTTCAAGAAAATCATACATGTAGCTACTAATTTAATTGAGTTACAGAACATTCATGAAAAATATTTTAGAACGCATGTTTGATCCATTTATTTTAGGTTATGGGCCCCAAGAGGCGTTTGTAACTAATTGGGCCAAAACTAGTTTAGTGTGTAGTTAAGTCCGATTAAGTGTTTTTGGGCTTTAAAAGTTATAAACTAGTTAGGAGAACGTCTAGATGGGATAATCTTGGTGATTCCCCAATTTAAAAGGCCCACAAATAATTTTAAGAATTTTTGGAATTTTTTGAAGTTTCTAATAAAAATAGGCTAATAAGCGTTTTTCTAGAAGAAAATGTTTTAAAAATCTAGAAAGTTCAAAATAAAATTATTTTGACACAAAGGATATTTATTTAATCAAACTAAAGTATTTCAGAATTATTTCCAAAAAAAGAAAAGGGGTTGGATTCTGAACTTGTAGCTAGGGCCAACATCTAGCTAGGAGCAGAGTTTGTTAGACTTTGTAAGATAAGGTTCTCATGTTGGAACTTGTGACTCAGGTTCTTAGAAGACGGTAAGGTTCTCATGTTGGAACTTGTATGAAATGATCTTATGTTATGTTTTACAAATGTTATAATGAGCATTTTTCGAAATTAATTATATTTTATGTACACATGTTATGACTTTATTTCATGAAAATTTTTATTAAAGTTCATAAGTAATACATGTAATAGTAAGAGAATGACAAGTCTATTTTCTTGAGGAAAAGAAAACCCCTCTCATATTCTGAGAAAAGAGTTTAAGGCTCCGTTTTGTTTTTGCGTAAAACAATTTCTACATAATATTTTTCGTATTTTTCGGTGTTTGGTGCTACAAAAAATAATAGTCAAACCAAAAGCATTTACGGTTTGACCAAAAGGGCTTCTTTAGATTCGGAAAATGGTTTTCATTTTCAAATTTGATTAAATATTTTTAAACCCCATGTGGTTTAACGATTTTCTTTTTTGCCACCTCGGTTCATTTACCTCGTTGTGGCTAAAGACGGAGATGGTACCTATGTCCATCTTTCATTCAAAAATTTAACGGAAGTTCACGTTTCACCCTTAAAACACGTAGCTACACCTTCTTTTTTTTTTTTTCTTTTTAAATAAAAAAAAAAAAACAAGAGGGGTGGCTCTGTTACCCCCAAATTGTTTAAAAAGCGGGTGGCCAAAACCACCCCCGTTTAGCATTGGGGTGACTCAATTATCCCCGTTTAGCCTAGGGTGGTTTCGGCCAACCTAGATCGGCTGGTCTGAGGCTAGTTTCGGCCACCCTAGATCGGCTGGCCTGTGGGTGGTCGAACCACCCCCATGGCCCTTGAGATGGCCAAACCACCCCAAGGCCAATCCCTAATTTTTTTTTCTTCTTTTGGCCTGTGGTTCGGGCCATGGGGTGGCTGAAACCACTGCAAGCCAAACGTGGGTAGCCGAGCCACCCCCAAGGCTCTTTGGGCTTGTTTCAGCCAACCCCTTTTTTCTTCTTGCAGGTAGTTTGGCCGCCCTCATTTTGCCCAAAAAGGTGGTTCAGCCACCCCATACCGGCCATGGGGGTGGCAAAGCCACCCCTCCATTTTTTTTTTTTAATTTATTAATTTCTATTCCTTTTTTTTTTATTATATATATTTTTAATAAGGCATAGCCATATGTTAGTATTTTAAGGGTGACACGTCGACTTCCGTTAAATTTTTGGACAGAAGATGGATGGACGGAGGTACCATCTTCGTCTTTAACCACAACCGAGGTACCATCTTCATCTTTAGCCACAATCAAGGTATCATTTTCATCTTTTAGCCACAATCGAGGTACCATCTATGATACAAAATGAAACCGAGGTTGCAAAAAAAGAAGTCGTTATACCATAGGGGGCAAAAAAGTATTTAACCCTTTTAAATTTCATAAACCATGTTCCCTTCTCACACTCTAGCTCAACCCGCACACCCGACTTCCTTCACTCTCAACCCAGACGCATTCAACCTTCTCCTCTCTATTAGGGATCTCATCTTCTCCTTCACACTCAACCCACACAGCTACTCTCTCTCTCTGCTAGCAAGCTCCTCTCTCTCAAGGATCTCGTCTCACTTCAACTTCTACATCTCAAGTACTCTCATCTCTCTTTGTTGGATCCTCAGAAGGTACCATCTCGAAGCCTAACTAGCTACCGCATCGGCTTTAGACTTTTTGTTTTCTAGATTTAGATCTGTAGATTTGGTCATTTTCAGTGAGCAAGTCTTTGGTGATTGTTGAATTGGTTGTGAGTCTATGTTTCTATGTTTGGATTTAAAATGTTTGGTTTCTTTTGTCCAGCTCTTCGTTTGGTGGCTGTTAAAATTTTTTCTTAAGTACTGAATTTGGGTGATTGTTGGTTGTACGAATGCTATTTTTTTGTCTGACTAGATTTCTCTCTGATTTATAGACGAGATTGCTTAAAAAGGGAGTTTGCTTCGGTTTAAATGTTTCCCATTTTGGCAACTAGTTGGACACCCAAATGACTTTGATTTATGCAGTTTTAGCTGTTTTGATTTCTCCGTGATTTATGTAGTTTTTAGCTGTATTTTAAAACTCTAATTTGTGCACTTGTCAAGAATTTAAAGTAATGGATTGAGGACTTGAATTTGATAAGACTGGTTTGAGTCTGACGCCAGGCAAAACTAGAATTGTCCTGACAGCGTATGATAACAGAATTGAAGACCAAAAAGAAAACTCACGAAGAGAGAAATAAAATAGGGAAGAGAGATCCTAGTCGCCTCAAATAAGCAAACATAGAGCAACTCTGAAAGACTAAAATAATACTGATACTCCAAAACTGAATTGTTCCATTGAGTTTATATCACTTATATATTTTTTTTTTTGATGAGTAAGAGAACGTTTATATCACTTATATAAGTTTATATCACTTATATAGACTAAGATATACTCCTAATTTAATAAGGAAAATGAAAAAACTAAACAAAACCTAATTAGAAAAGAAAAACCTAATCCTATTGGAAAAGGAAAACCTAATCCTACTGAAAAAGGAATAAGCAAATCCTTATTGAAAAGGAAAACTGAAACACACATGCATAAATAATATAAATCAATACTAACGTCGGTCTCCTCCGGCAGCAAAGTCGGAGAGCATTGTAGAGCAAAAGCAAGGGATTTTGAGTCAAAGAGACAAAATGTGTTGTTACCTTTATACCTAGTTGCTTTTTGGCTTTTATAAAACCTCTAGTAGAGATCTAATTGTTTTGTATTTATTGAAATGATTTCGGGAGGGCGTCTCTATACATTACAATTAAGCTAATATGGGTCTTCAAAACCACTTAAATAGCTGTTTTTGGAATTAGCAGCTCGTCATGTAGTTTGTTTGGTCCAACCAACAAAGGCATTGAAGTCTTTGGTATTATCTTACTATAATTTCTTCGGAAAGTGTTCTAGTGTGTGGTAATGGTATGTGTGGCCTGAAATCAAACAACCTTTTAGAGTTTATTTGGTCAGATGTACCCTTGGTCTTTTAGTTGCATACAGAAAAATGAACTCTGTGCAAGGATTGCCGCATGGAAGTATCAAGTTGCATTTCTCCCTAGATATTTGTATATGGGGAAGACTTTTAGCTGAGCACTTTTAACAACTTTTCCCTGTATCCAGCATAATCTTGTGGTTGCAGTAAAGAGTAAACTTGTCTTCCACCATGTATATTTATCTTTTATCATCACCATTATTACATTTCTAAATGCATTCAAGTAATATTATCACTACCACACTTTTTAACAAGAGACCAGACTCAAATTTGGGAATCTACTTTGGGAAAACCCTTTTACACCAACCACTGCTGCAAGATGTCAAGGTATCGGACACTTTCAATAAAATTCCATCATTCTAATTCCTCTATCTATGCAAATTATCTCAAGTGTTCTCTTCCTGGAAAATCACAATCACTCATCCTTGAATATCAGAAGGGTTGGCAAGCTTAATTTTATAGAATTAATAGCTGTTCTAGTTAGACATATTGTTGTTTTAGTGAATGAAATTTGTGTATTGGTAGATTTCTTGAATATTTTTTGAATGGAGGATTATCTAACAACTTAACAGCTTAGCAAATTTAGCAAAACAGTTTAACTAAACCTGAATTGTGTAACATTTGTTTTCTTACTTATTGCTTCTCTCACTTGTGATTGGCTCCATTTTTGAATTGTTTGTAGATGGATGAAAAAATTCATATAACATATATGATTGAACTTGTATGGTACTACTTTGGCCAAAACTTGATTCTAATATTTGTGATTGAACTTGAATGGTAATAATTACTATTGAACTTTTGTCGGTATTTTGATTGAATGTATCATTGGATGTTATTTATGGCTCTCCCAACTTGAAGATATATGATTATTGTTCATCAATGTGTATATTTTAATTAAACAGAATTTTTTAGGTTGATTCTTTTTTAATTATTTTATTATATATTTTTAAGTTGCGAATAAAAATTGATTTTTATAGCTGAAAAATATAAAAAATATTTGTCCATTTCTATAAGTGCCGAATGCCAGAAAATATTTTCAACATGAAAAATGATTTTCCTGAAAACATTTTCTTTCTTACTCTCTCACATGTGATTGGCTCCATTTTTGTATTGTTTGTAGATGGATGAAAAAAATTCTAATAACATATATGATTTAACTTGGATGGTACTACTTCGGCCAAAACTTGATTCTAATATTGGATTGAACTTGAATGGTAATATTTACTATTGAACTTTTGTCGGTAGTTTGAATGTATCGTTGGATGTTATTTACGGTTCTCCCAACTTGAAGATATATGATTATTGTTAGTCAATATGTGTATATTTTAATTAAAAATAATTTTTTAGGTTGATTTTTTTAATTATTTTATTACATATTTTTATGTTGCAAATAAAATTGATTTTCATAGCTGAAAATATAAAATTTATAAGTGCCAAATGTCGGAAAATATTTTCAACGTGAAAAATGATTTTTCTGAAAACATTTTCCGACAAAAAACGCTTTACGTTGAAACAAATGAAACATAAGAAAGAAATGAAATAGTTACTGGCATTTGAAGAGGTGGTTATTTTAGAATAATATTTTGGCCTAACAAAAGAGAGAAGGCACGGCACAGTACCAGAGCTGGCCAAAAATACTGCCTTGAAGCATGATGTTGCTTGATAGGTTCAAAAATGCCTTTTGTGTCAAAAGCCCAAAGGAGGAGTCCAAAACATTGGTTATCATCAGCTCTTGCATAGCCCAATGCTCCTTGGGCAAATTTATCGATGGACTTAGTTCTTGGTTTACCTAGAACGCAATGAGTGTCGATCGCATTTTGTTGTTGTGGATCGCGTCTCAAAGATCGCATTTTGTTGTTGTGGATCCATGCAAGAGAACTTTACTGATGCCTCTCATATAGCTACCTCTGTTTTTCAATGTAATTCGCTTGCATGGAGTTCCTCAATCACTTCAGATCATGATGTGAAGTTTGTTAGTCAATTTTGGAGGACGCTTTGGAAGCTCTTGGGGACCCAATTGCAATTCTCCAGTTCTTACCATCCCCAAACGGATGGTCAAACCGAAGTTGTCAACAGATCCCTTAGGAACTTGTTGAGAAGTTTAATAGGAGAGCATTGGAAGAAATGGAAGTTTGTTATTTCTCAAGTCGAGTTTGCATATAACAACTCCACCACTCGATCAACGAAGAAATCTCCATTTGAAGTTGTCTATGGCAGAAGTCCAAATCACGTTTTGGATATCTTGCCTTTTCCAAATCAAGCAAGAGTGAGTATGGAAGCAGAAGAATTCTCACAGCACCAAAAAGCAGTTTATCAACAAGTTCGACAACAATTGTAGCAATCTTTTCAAGTTTATAAGTACAAGGCAAATGAGCATGAGGGGATGAAATTCAAAGATGATGATCTGGTTGTGGTTTATTTGAGAAAAGAGAGGTTTCCTGCTAGCACTTATAAAACTCAGAGGAAGTTTGGTCCTTGTCGAGTATTGAAGAAATTGGGCCACAATGCATATCACATAGTGTTGCCAGTAGGGTTGTTTATAAGTCCAACTTTTAATACCAGTGACCTCTATCCTTATTATGGAGATGAAGACAAGATTACACTGAAGCCAAGAGACATCCAATTTAGTCCTTCTAATCCTCCACAAGAGTTAATTGATGTGCTAGATGTACGTCTGATTACAACTCAACATGGGACATATACTCAATACTTGGTGCATTGGCAAGGAAAGCCAGAATCAGAAGATGCATGGATCTCGAGTGAAGAGCTAAAAATGCTTGATCATATGCTTTGGGAGGATCTAACTTCATACTCGAAGGTGAGCTCTTTTCAAGAAGGGGAGAATGATGCAGGAGCAAAAAACCCTAGCTGATGTGGCAGCCATGTGGACAATATGTGTCATTTAATTTAAGTGTCAAGGTGGCTAATAAGTTGTCATTAATATAGTCAAAGTTATAGTTTTGTTGGTAGTTGTGGCCTAGTAAGTTGTGTGTTTTGGAAATTGTCTACCCATTAAGTTTTGTGTTGGAAATCGTCCATTCATTAAGTTGTGTTTGTTGAAAGTTGTCTATCATTTATTATAATAAGTTTACTTTTTGTGCATTGTTCTTCTTATAGATATCAATGAGAAATGAAAGAAAATGAGAGTGATTTTGATTCAGCAAGTGTTCTTGTAACGACCCAGGGAAAAGCGTTAGCCACATCTGCGCTATCACTCCAAAATAAATAGTCAATTTTAAAGTTTTCTTAGAATCACTTACAAAGCCTAGTTTCACCTAATAACTATATAATGTGGGACTTAACAATCATGACTCTCTTTATAAATCATCCTCTCTATGTAGGTTATTTCTCATCTTCCCAATATAAGACCGGGTGTTACAGTTCTTGCTTTTGGAGTTGAGCATATCCTCCTAACCATCAAGCATGTGACTTGGTCGCATTGAGTAGCATCCGTGATTAGTAGCGTTGAGTGAAGACTACTACCCGAGGTCGAGTGGCATCCCAGGACTATCCCTTTTCCTTTGGTTGAATCATTTTTTATTCTATCATCCTTTGCAGGTCTCGGCCTGCATCAGGAATGGGATTTAGTTTGAATGCAAAACAAAGAGGAAAATTCCAGTTCCAAGATGCTGTTCCTGGGCTGTGAACAGTAACCCGATAAGGTTATTTTGGTATTTTGGGGTTATTTGGGAACTGTTTGATCAATGGATGATTTGGGGTTCATTGGGATTGGACTCTAGGGAAATAAATAAATGAAAACTTAGATTTAATATTGATTGGAAATCGAAACAAAATTACTGGAAACTGAAAAGAAATAGAAAGAAGGAGAAGAAGAGACAAACTTATGCATTACACCTAGTTTTCCTATACATCACACTTAGGGTTCGTCGACATCACACCTCGGAGAAGATTTGCATCGCACAATCCTTGTTGGAAATTTGATAGACAATCATTCAACCATCATTTAAAAAACAAAAAAAACAAACAAACAAACAAACCCTTACAACTATACAGGCATCAAATACCTAACCCTAATAGACCCAAACTCCTTGGTTTTAACTACAAAAGCCCAAACCAAATAACAAGCGAAACCCGTAAATATAACCCAATAATGTTATAAAATCTAATGCACTAAAATTTTTTATTATACCTAAAAATCTGAAAATTATAGAAGTACCCAACTCCTAAAATTGAATAAAACTATAATCCAACAAAGCCCACCTATCGTTCCTGCATGATTCTCCTCTCGTTGAAGAAAACGTGTCCTTTAGCTTTGAAATGTTGAAGTACAATGATCCTTGGTTTCTTTACGTGCATCCTTGACTTTTTCTCTTCTTTATTTGATGCAGCAATGATAATAGTGATATACCCATCATTTCAAGTACTGAAAAGGGCTAGAAAATATTAGGGATTGGGATTTAGTTTAAATGCAAAACAACAGGGAAAATTCAAGTTCCAAAGTGCTGTTCCGGGGCTGTGAACAGTAACCAGAGAAGGTTATTCTAGTATTTTGGGGTTATTTGGCAGCTATTTGATGGATGGATGATTTGGGATTCTTTGGGATTAGACTTTAGGGAAATAATATATGAAAAATCAGATCTCATCCATATTTGCTTTTTGATAAGTAAGTCAAATTTTATTAAAAAAGCGAAAGGCGCCCCTAAGTACGTAAGGAATATACAAAAGGAACAACAAGAAAGAATCAAAAAGAAATAGAGACCCACCAAAACCAAAAACAGCACCCACAGCAAAGCCCCACCCTTACCCTAGAAACCCACCACAAACACAGGAAAACACCCCTAAAAACAACCCAAAAACTCAAAAAACAGACAGCCCTCTTCTCTTTTCCGACGACTGGAGCCTTCTAAGATAATGGAAGGCTCTAAATTTTTGAGTTCCCTTCTACCTTTAGTGCCACGTTTGGAAGGAGTATCCAAGACCTCTTGACAATGTTCCTTGTCAAGGCATGTCAAAAGATCCTGTAACTGTTTCTTATTTCCTCCACAAGAAATCCCCAAAAGAGGGCCAATCTCCATCGCACATTGCACAATTTCTGAATCCTCCACATGCTGATTCCCGAGCTCCCCCTCGAGCTGAACCTCATGCTGATCCAGAACCACCAAATCTGTTGGAGGAGATTGCACAACCAACAATACTTGAGGATTATCCATGCCTAGCACTTCCGCTGAAGGTTGGACCGGCTTAGGCAAACAATCACAAATCACCACAGAAGAGCTCAGCCTGAGATACCCCCCCTCCGAAGAAGAGCCCTTGCAAGAGGAACTCAGCTCGCCGGGACGAGAGCACCCTCCAACAAGGTCTGTGCTACAAACACAAACAGCAGAGACCACACCGAGACGCAAGAAGGAGTGCTAATCACCGACAGAGACTCGGCAATCAAATTGTCATCCAACGCCAATAACCTACTAGGCTTGGATTTACAATTGTAGAACTTCAAGGGCTTAGCAGCGTAACACTGACCCGACGAAGTCTGAGCATCCTCCGGCATCAACTTAGCTACTGCCAACGAGGCTTCCGACCGCACAATAGACCCACTGCCTACTCCTAGGCATGTCGAACCAATCCCAACCTTTGGTGAAGCCACCAGTAGAACTACCACCTCTGGTGAAGCCACCGGGATCAAATCCACTGCCGGCTGCTCGGAGCCCCGCAACACTCAACCAACCCCAAAAAATACCCACCCCTGGAAGAATAGATCTTTGGCTTGCAAGAAGACCCAGCTCCATGCACCATAACTAAACCCAATCTCTGCTTAGGCAAGGGCTTGGGCTTGGGCTTGGGCTTGCACCCTAGTTTGAAGGACTTTAACTCCAACCTGGACTTAGGCTTAGGTTCCATAAACGAAACCTTGTCATTAAGAACCAAATCTTTTGTACCCGGCCCAAACAAATCCAACCCATCACACACACATCATAAGGCCCGCTCCACCTCCCCTTTAAGCTGTTCAAGCTTAACCTTCCACACCCAAAACATACCTAAACTGACACTCTTTCCCCTCTGCAAATCCTCACCAGACTCTGAAGCCTCAGCATCCTCAACACCTCGAGTCTTGTTTACTGCCACACGAAAAGGAAGAGACGAACCTCAATCCGCAAAACCCACCTCTGACGCAAACTGAACCTTACCTACTGGGTCCAAAACTTCCATCTCCTTCCTATTACCCAGCGGAACATCAGAATTCCCCACAGCACGAACCACCTCCGCATATGATGGTTGACCTTCACCACCAAAGTACGACAGCCCTTCCGGCTCCTTACCCGATAGAGTTAGATGGGTTTGCGAACAACCACCATGGCTCTTTTCCAGAAAAAGTGTCGAATGTTGTCATCGCCTTTCCCAGTTCCTCGGCGAAAATCTTCCACCCCCTCCTATCATCACCCTCCGAGACAATAATTAGTCCTTTATGACCACCCATGGCCCATGGCATACTCCGCTAGCTCCAAGAAAGAACCTGCTCGATTGATACCTCTATGAGCAAAGAACACCCTATTCCCATCCCTAGAAGACTCAGTGAAAGCTTGATCATCAGCCATAAAAACCATTTTCTCCACCACTTTCTTTAACCACTCAACACTGTATTTCCCCATCATCATAATCCTAGAAATCCCTTTTCTTCTCTCAACCAGCCTAAAAAATGACCCCCCTACCAAAGCCGAGAGCTCAAACACTTTTGATTCAACGAAGAACCAGCTAGCAAAATCCATCTGACCCACCCCACCAAGAGCCAAGATCGAAATTGGCACGAACACAACCTGGAACCACACCAGACTACGCCAAGAACTACATCCCAACCCACCACTGTATATAGCTCTAATGGTTGACGACTCAAAACAAGCAAAACGCGCCTGCACACGCCTCCGATGAGGACTCTAGAGAGAGAGAGAGAGGGGCCCCTAAAGGAAAACTTTTTCCCCCTACCCTAAAAGTCAGAACTTAAAACAAGATTGCTGGAAACTGAAAAGAAAATAGAAAGAAGGAAAACCTAGGCATTACCCGTAATTTTCCTAAGCATCACACTTACGGTTCCTCTATATCACACCCCGGAGAAGTGTTGCATCACACAATCCTCGTTGCTGGAAATTTCATAGCCATCTTTTTCATTCAAACATCATTTTTTTTAAAAAAAAATTGTCTATCCAAACTCCTAAAATAAAATAAAAATAGAATCAAACAAAGCCAACCTATCGCTCCCTGCATCATTGTTCTTCTTTCTTCTTTAGCAAACTACTACTGCTCACATAAATTTTCACACACTTGAACAGAAACAACATACTACACTATTTTCACTCCTTTATACTCCCATATCAAGCAGTTCTTCATATATATATATCAACACGCTAGAACCCTAACTATTTTCCCCACCAAATAGCTACCAAATAAACTTTCAAAAACAGCCATTAATTCCCAATGACAACTACTGTCCAAAATTTTACAGCAACCTGTTTGCTTCAAGTAACAGTTATTTGGCCTTATTTTCCCTTCACTTCAAAACCCTAATTAATTCTTGGACCTTAAGCCTTTCTTTTAAAAATTCTAAACCCTAGATCCAACAATTCTCTGAACCTAAGCCCACCAAACACATGTAAAAAGATTCTCTAAATCTTTTCTACATCAGACTTGAAACCTACCTGATCTATGCCAAGTACTGAGAGCCCATTCCATCCCCTGTTTTACTGAAACTTATCAATGTCTTCTGGAGTTCCTTAACCATCACAAGCATAACTTACAAATCTCTCTCATACTTGCGTTTTTTAATTCTTAAAAACCCACGTGGTACATGCATTTCCTATACATTTTAACCTCTGATGATGATAGTTACCTTCACTGACTAGTCACTCACTTGGAACATGCATTTCCTGTACTTCACTTCTAGTGAAAGGGAAGGGATAGGGGGGAGGGAGCGAGAACAGTATTAAAATTGGAAAAAAAAAAAAGATGGTTAATAAGAAATTATAGTTGTAAGCTATCAATAACGGCATTCAAAAGTGAATCCAGGACACTTCAGAGAGCGATTCAAAGTAGTCAATATGCATTGCTAAGGGGGAGAGAGAGAGAGAGAGTTAACAGTTGGTCTTTCGGATACTTCAAGAAATGCCTGAACAAGATCAAACAGACTCGTAAACAAAGATTTATTCAGGTGCTGTAGCAGCCTGCTAGTGAAAACTTTCAGGGAAAAAAGACCAGATTAAGAAATATAAATGTAGTTGATCAAGGGCAGTTTATATCTTTCTGTAAAGTCATTAGTGGATATTTTACAAGTAATATGCTCTAAGATAATCCAAAACAACAGTAATATTAGTAGTCTATAAAATGCAAGGAATTGATAACAACAGTCGTACCATCTTTTACAACAGGGGTTATTTGCCATAAAAGCCATCAGCCAAGGATGTCTAAATATAATGACAGTCATACCATCTTTTACAACAGAAGATATTTGCCATAAAAGCCATCACCCAAGGATGCAACTTAGACATCATTACGTTTATTAAATGTAGAAATGCAACATGCTAGACCATAATCAGAGGAGAAACTATAAATGTCAAATTAGTGAACAGTACCTTCCATCAAGTCGTCTATACGTAACCCCAATCACATCCAAAGTCCATTCCAAGATATCAAGCATTGACGTCCACTGGCTAAAGATCAGAACACGATGCCCACCTTGCTTTAGTGAAGGAAGAAGTTCAGACAATGCCTATATCATTAAGAGAACTCTATGAATTATAAGCAGAAATTAACATATAATAGTTTTTTTAAAACAGTAATATTCTAAAAGAAATTGTAATATTGCTTTGACCATACCCGACATTTTGCTGAAAGCATAACATGTTTGTCTGGTAGGATTCCCTTTGTATCAGTGACACCATAGCAAAGTAAAAGCTGTAAAGAGATAGATGGAAAATATATTGACATCAAAAAAGGAATAGACAGCTCCACAACTCAATGATGCCCACAAAATTTGTTAAAAAACAGAAAACAAAACAAATTATGTTCATCATTATAAAGGTTCCACACATAAACCAGTGGTTGGATCTTCAGTCATCATGCACCTAAGAGAAGTTTATGACAATGAACATAGAAAAGACATACCGCACCAAAGAAAAAACCACAACTGTTCTAATATAAGTATAATCACTCAACAGTTGATGGGAGCTAACATGATATGAGCACAAGAACATTAAACCAAAACAAAGGCCCATCACTTCATGAAAATACACTTGACATTTTAATTTAAGCTACACAATCTGAAAAGAGAAAAAGGAAAAAACAAAACAGTCATAGAAAGCCATGGGGATTGAACAATGCAACCGAACTACGAAGTCCGACAGAAGCCTTTAACCACTATTGGGACTCAGGCTTTGGAGCCTCTAATGATGACTGATTTAGTGGCTTGGGCTTGGCACTCAGCCTGTTGGGAGGCAGTATTGCTATAAAAGTTTGGCATAATGGACTCTCAATTTAATTCGAAGCAAATCTACCTAATTTCAAATTTATCTCATTATAATTAAAACTTAAGAATCAGACAAAATTCAAAGAATCAAATTCAATTATGTGGTAATCGAGTCACACACAGAGACAGTCACTGCAAGAAAGAAACATATACAAAAAACATTTTTTTTTGATAAGTAAAAAACATATACAAAAAACATTATCTACAACAAATTCATATATCTAAGAGACAGTGCAGTAGACTAGGAATACATTTCTTCATTCATTCTTTATTCCTTTGTGTTTTAACATATTTTATTTGATTTATATATATAAAAAAAAAATTATTGATAAGTAAGCAATCAAATATCATTAAAAAAGCGTGAGGCACCCCCAAGTACATAGGAAGTATACACAAGGAACACCAAAGCAAAAAAAAAAAAGGAAGAAAAAGCACCCAAAAAAGAGAACCACCCAAAAATAGAAAACCAAGACACCGACAAAGAAACCCAAAACCCTCGAAGAAGCCATAAACCCGCAACATAGCCCTTCCTTTACCATGGCTAGAACCATTACCTCTAGCATCAAAGTTTATAGAACATTCCAAATTTATGATGCGCATAGTAGCAGCGCTTCTTGTGGTAGGAACAAAGGGAGGGCTCAAGGAGGTTTTTGATGAAGCTTGTCTTGCTTTCGTGGAACATTAGAGGGCTAAATGAGGATAATAAGCAGCTTAGAGTTAGAAATCTTTATCGACAGTGGAAGGCAGACATTATTTGCTTGCAGGAAACTTTATTGGAGATTATTTCTAGCAGCATTGTGAGGACTTTGTGGGGTTGTTAATTTGTTGATTGGTGTTATCTAGCTTCTAGAGGGGCTTCCGGTGGCATCTAGCTTATGTGGGATAGTAGAATTGTGGAGAAGATTGAAGCGTATGTGGGGGAGTTTGTTGTTGCCTCTTCTTTCAGAAATGTAGTTGATGACTTCACTTGGGCTTTTGCCGGGGTCTACGAACCTAATATTGGTCAGGTGCAGAAGATCTCTTTGGGAGGAGCTGGCTGGCCTTATTAGTTGGTGGGATTTGCCTTGGTGCATTGGTAGTGATTTCAACATCACCCGGTTTCCTAATGATAGATTGGGGGATACTCGTTTTTGCCCCGCGTTGATGGAGTTTTCGGACTTTATTTCAAAGCAAGGTCTCATGGATATTCCTCTTGCAAGGGGTCGTTTATGTGGTCCAATAATTCTTCTTGGTCTTGTATTAATAGGTTTCTTGTTTCTCCAGATTGGGAAGCTAAGTATCCTGGTCTTTTTCAGAAAAGGCTTCATAGATTGTGCTCTGATCACTTCCCTATGAGTTGTGCTACGCGTCCGCTTAAGCGGACGCGTAGCACGCCCGCATACCCTTGTGAGGGTATGCCAATTTTTTTTTTTTTTTTATTTTTTATTCCGCATGCCCTCACAAAAGTGAGGGCATGCGGACGATAGACGTCTGCCTAAGCAGACGTCTATCTCTACTTCTTCCCCATTCTCCTTGACTATGGCGGTATCAAAGGAGGCCCTAGACCTTTTAAGTTTGAAAATATGTGGTTAAAGGCGGTTGGGTTTGTGGATAGGGTCGGCTTTGGTGGTCATCCTATCACTTTCAAGGCTCTCCTAGTTTCATTCTTGCTCAAAAACTTAAGGCTTTAAGGTCTGATTTAAAGAGGTGGAACGAGCAAGAGTTTGAAAATGTGGAATTCATTAAAAAAGCTCTCTTCATTGAATTAAATGCCCTTGATTGTTTGGAGGAAGAGAGAGGGTTAGTTCTTGATGAGAAGGTGAGGAAAAGCTTGGTCATTAGTGAGCTGGAAAAAACTACTCTTCTGGAGGAGATTAGTTGGAGACGAAAGTCCAGGGTTCTTTGGCTTAAAAAGGATAATACATGCGCAAAATTCTTTCATTGGGTTGCCAGCTCAAATAAGAGATTTAATTCCATAGTCGCTCTCTGTTAATGGCTCAGTTTCTTCTGACCAACCAATCATCAGAGATTATGCTGCTCAGTTCTATGAGACTTTATTTGCAGAACCATACAGTTGGCGGCGTAGGTTGGATGACCTCGCTTTTGACTCTATAGGTGAGGTGGAGGCTTCTTCGCTAGAGCATCCTTTTGAAGAGAGGGAGGTCTTAGAAGTGGTTAAAGGTATGAATAGAAATAAGGCTCTAGATCCTTATGGTTTTTTCATGGCTTTCTTCCAAAACTGTTGGGATGTGATCAAATCTGATATCATAGGGGTGTTCCAAGACTTTCATGCTCATAGTAAGTTTATCAAAAGACTGAATGCCACGTTTATTGCCCTTGTTCCGAAGAAGTCTAGGGCGTCTGATCTCAAGGACTTCCGGCCAATTAGTCTTGTGAGTGGAGTTTATAAGTCGTGGCTATTAGATTGCGAAGGGTTGTGAAGAAGGTTATCTCGAAACCTTAAAATCAAAGGCACCAGCAGTTCCAGCATAGACTGGCAACATAGAATTTCACTTACAACCATTGAGAAGAAAAAATGTGCAATTATATAGAACATGGTCCATCAAATCTTTTAGTATATAACAAAATAAAAAGAGACATTGACAGGATCCAAAAGAATTACCCGGTGAATGGAAAAGTCGTTGTAACTCTTAAGTTCCTCAATTACTCTGTCCAAGGTACATTCAAAGCCAAACGCGCCCATTGGATGTAACTTTTTAGCAAAACGAAGAACATCCTCATCACTGTAAATACGCCTAACCAATAAAGGATGATTTGCAATCTGGAATAAGCACATATAGGAGGAGAAAATGAAAAAGAAAAAGCAAAACACACCAAATCAGAAGCTGGGTTAGAGATAAACACACAATATTAAATGATTTTGAAGTAAATAAATGAATATATAGAAAATGTGGCAAATAGAGTTTGCAGCACCTTACGAAACTGAACAAAATAGTTGGACACCTGACGCCGAGGAATAACTCCAAAAATATTAACTGAGTTTGTCTGTGAGTTTTTTGCAATACGAGCTCGTGAAGCTGCACGATACTCCTCAATAGCTTCCTTATATGCATCTTCTTGTTGCTTTTCCATTACAACATACTCGACCTATAGAATAGTTTTGGCAGTTACAAAAGTGAATTATATATATATATATATATGTCAAATAAAAATCTACCATACCCGTTGAATCTTTGGAACAAGTTGCTGCATTACATCAGATTTCAAACGTCTCAATATAAATGGTCCCAAAATAGACTTCATACGACCAACCAAATCCAAATCATCCGCATTTAACAGCTTTTTCAAGTCGACGTCCTCAGTAGCAAAAAGATCAGGCATCATAAACTCCAACAACGACCACAGCTCCTGCAACAAAAGCATATCATAGTCAGCCGCAAAGAAATTAAAAATAAACGGAAAATTTGTGTTTCCTGTGAATATAATCTCCAACAGTTGATGTTACAACAATAATTACTAAAATGAAATCCATTATTGAGCAAACCAAATTTATGAGAACAACTATCATTAAAGATCAATCCCCCTCCCCCTAATCCCAGCCCCACACCAACAACCACAAAGAATAAGAAAATAAAACTACAAAAAGAAAGATATCATGTTTGATATACCAATTATATTCATAACAGAAGTCATGGAAACTGTTGCAACTTATTGGACACTGCAACAAATGATGACGTACGGTAGCAGCAACAGAGTGATCAAAGGCTATTTTCTTGGCAGGTTTTGATGGCCAAAGGTTAGCAGAGATGAGAGGGACGTGGAGTAGAGGTTTAAAAGATTGATTCAGGCTGAATCTTGATGGTTTTATGTTGCTGGAAATTGAATTCAAGGTTGCAGCATTTCTCTGGCAGCAGCATTTCAGAGGAATTAAAGAGAGGTTATACGTGGGAAAGAGATGGGGCAATATGTTGATTTGATGTTGAACTGTGGTGCGAAAACCAACTAATAAAAAGTGGGTGTGCTATGGTTTTTATCCTAGGGACTTTAGGGTGAGAAATTTAAGGTCCGATTGCAAGGTTTAAAGGATTGGATTAACTTGCAGAAAATTAAAGTGAAGAAAAAGAAGAAGATATGCCTAGGTTTCACACAAGGTATTGCTTAGGTATCACTTAACTGCATCACACAATCCTTGAAGAAGAATTTAATTGCTGAAAAAAATCTCTCCTAAAACATTCTCCATCAAATAAAAACTACAAATATTTTTTTCTGTTCTTGAGGAAAAGAATGTAGGAAGCAAGGCATCCACCAAAGAACAAAGGTGTTACCTAAAATCTTCCCAACAACCCCTCTTTTGGCCAAGAAGACTCCACCCAAATTTCATAGAGGGAGCCACACATCAAAATCTTGTTCTAAGTTTGTGATATTTCCATAAATCCAACATCTTTCCTTTTGACTAAGTGATAACAAAATGCAAGACTATATCTCAGAGCTTGTCATACAACATAGT
This sequence comes from Betula pendula, assembly GCA_900184695.1. NCBI lineage: Eukaryota > Viridiplantae > Streptophyta > Magnoliopsida > Fagales > Betulaceae > Betula > Betula pendula. The sequence goes on along the minus strand of FXXK01000936.1, from coordinate 101,126 downwards.
AACTACCCACAAGAGGGCTAGTAACGACCTTATCCTCCACCCCATTCTCATTGGGGAAGGAAATGCCATTTGAGCCAGAGCTCATGGGCTAGTAACTACACATCATAATACTGATATTTCTATTACATTTACCAATAAAATTCATTTCTTAAGACAGCAGCAGCAGAGTGTTTCTAGGTTAAATTGGTATTGAGAATTAGGGAACACATTAGTAACTTTAGAAAAAAGGTCATTGCAAGTAATACATGTAGATCATTTTGGAGTGGCGTTCCTGTCAGCATTAGACGCTGGTTTGCATTTCGTGCTACAGACATTAGATTTTTCCACCTATAGCTGTTTTTATCCTTCAAGGCATGGGCCTCATCCATCAGCACACAGCTCCATCGCCAACGCTTCAGAATTTTACGGTCATCTTTCTGCTGCGCACTGCATAAGCCATCATTTATGGGAATTCAACTGTCATGAAATCAAATAACATACTGGCCTGGAGCGCAGTGGAACAAACCTGTGTCTTTCAAAAAGTGAGTAACACACAAGAAGAACATTAAAAGGAGATGGCAATCCAGCTTTAGCTAAAGAGCTCAGTTCCTTCGAATACGCTGCTCGCCCAGCCCCATGATACTGGAGAACGGAAAACGATGGACACCACTTTTTAAGTTCTCTTTCCCAGTTTTCCAAAACAGATGCAGGACATACAATTAAATGTGGACCAGGATCATTGTTCAAGTGTTTCAGCAAGGTCAAATATGTAATAGCCTGTGGGAGAAGAACAATTTTACAATACTACAGCAAATCAACAATCAAAAATAAGAACTTTCTTTCCTTTTTTTTCTTTTGCTTTTTTTTTTTGTTTTTTTGGGCGGGGTAGAGAAGGGGGTGTTTAAAAGCACTATTATCAAGACGTCGGTAAAACAATAGAGCCCAATATACCTGGATAGTCTTCCCAAGGCCCATCTCATCTGCCAATATGGCTGCAGCAAATACAAAAGAAAGTCAACTTTAAACCTTTAGAATGTATCTTAAGCTCCCAAACATATGGTCGAAACCAAATATCAAAACTTATAATAATATCAAAGATATGCATTTGTAACACCCTGGTCCTATATTGGGAAGAAAAAAAGTAGCCCACATAGAGTAGGTGGTTTATAAAAATAGTCATAAGTGATAATTTCCACATTGCCTAGTTACCAGGTGAAACTGAGATTTAGAATGAATTATATATAAGTTCCAAATTGACTAGTCCTTTTAGAGGATAATAACGCAGATGTAATTAGTTACAAATGGTATCAAAACCACCTAATAATGTCAGACCATGTGGTACTAGAGCACTGCATGTCGTGGCCCTAACAAGGACGTCAGGAGTTTAAGGGTTTATTTGGGTTTGAGATTTCAAAAGTGCAATTTTAGAATGTGAAATTTAAAAACGTGATTTTTAAAAATGCAATTAAGCGTTTAATAAAATCGCAGTTTGGAATTTAAAATCTCATATTAGTCTTTAAAATTGTGCATTTTTAAAAAAAAAAAACCCACTTACCTACAATTTGAAAACGTAAATTTTCTACGTTTTCAAATCACAATTTTTGAAAAACACAATCTCAAACGATTTATTTTTTGCAATTTGGTTTAAAANTTACACTTATTATCTACGAAATCGTAATCTCAAACGCACCCTAAGAGGAGGAGCATGTTAACTTAAATTGATAAAGCAATAAATTGAGACTGGTGAATTTCTTATATATGTAATTAATTAGAATAAGTCCTTTAATGTGTTAGCTTTCAAGAGAGTCGCGGTATCTAGCTAGTTTTAGTGAGAAATACTACGTGAGAGCACGCGGGTAGCTTTATGTGAAATGAGGTTTAGGGTTTGGTAGTTTAATCAAGTCTAACGATGCAATTAATTGCAGGCACATAAAATAATATTGGAGGCTTAGGGCTAAAACTAGTCCTCCAATGTATAGTACGAGATAATTGGATCGAGGGAAGATTCCAAAGAGAGCAAACAAGCGTAAGTACTTGGGATTGTCAAGCGGATAGGTAAGTATTTATACTTACTGAGAATTATACTCTTTTAAATATTTAGTAGATGTTTTTATTTACTAAACAAAGGAAATTATTTTAAATGAGTTTGAAGAAATAATATAATTGTTTAAAGAACAAACCGATTATATTTGTGATAATATGTGATTTGATGCTTTCGATATTTTCATGAGATTTATGAATATTTTATTAGTGATTTATGATGACTTATTGTGAATTTATAGTTACGGTGGATATATTGATGTGTTGAATTTTATGATGTTTTATTTGCTATTTGTGTTTGAGAAATGAAGTATGGCTAAAACGTTTACATGTTTTATGATTTTTTTAATTTGTTCACCTGCTGGTGAACTGGTGGTCGCTCACAGAGTGTTATTGTGTAGAAGATGGTGCATTCTTGCCTTATGTGATGCCTGTGGAGGGAACGAAATGATCAAAATTTCGAAGACCAAGAAAGATCAATTGAGGAGCTCAAGTCTTTCTTTTTTCACTCTCTCTATTCTTTTTCTTTTTTTGATAAATAAGAGAACTTTTATAAAAACGCAAAAGCGTAGCCCTGGTACACAGGAAGTATACAAAAGGCCACCTAAGTGGAGGAAGAAAAAAGTACAAGGAACTCCGAATAGCTAATCGCTAAGGGAGCTAAATAAGCAACAGTCCAAGAGAAAAGAGAATGGAAAAAGGACTTGAGCTCCTCAAGCGTCCTTTCTTGATCCTCAAAAGATCTATCGTTTCGCTCTCTCCAAAGGCACCACATTNCGAAATGATCAAAATTTCGAAGACCAAGAAAGATCAATTGAGGAGCTCAAGTCTTTCTTTTTTCACTCTCTCTATTCTTTTTCTTTTTTTGATAAATAAGAGAACTTTTATAAAAACGCAAAAGCGTAGCCCTGGTACACAGGAAGTATACAAAAGGCCACCTAAGTGGAGGAAGAAAAAAGTACAAGGAACTCCGAATAGCTAATCGCTAAGGGAGCTAAATAAGCAACAGTCCAAGAGAAAAGAGAATGGAAAAAGGACTTGAGCTCCTCAAGCGTCCTTTCTTGATCCTCAAAAGATCTATCGTTTCGCTCTCTCCAAAGGCACCACATTAGGCAAAGAGGCACCATCTTCCACACAACCGCACTATTGGAGCAACCCCCAGTCCACCAGCACTCGAACAACTCAATAACCCGCAGGGGCATAACCCAAGACAACCCGAAGCGACTAAGAATGGTATCCCATAAGGCACAAGCAGTCTCACAATGAAGAAGAAGATGATCCACCGACTCCCCTTGCTTTTTGCACATACAGCATCTATTAATCACGATGATGTGTCTCTTTCTAAGGTTGTCAAAGGTAAGAATCTTTCCAAGAGCCGCAGCCCAAGCAAAGAAAGCCACTTTCACAGGAGCTTTGGTCCTCCATATACTCTTCCACGGAAAAGGCTGAACAACTTTGCGAGTTAGAACGCTGTAGAAAGATCTAACATCAAACTTCCCCTTACGCGAGGGGATCCACCATAGCCGATCATCCCCTTCCCTTCTCTCGCCGAGAGAATATAAAAGAGTAAAGAAGGAAGCAACGGAGTCCAACTCCCAATCTTGAGCTGCTCGGACAAAGCTGATCTCCCACTGAAGGGATCCACTAGAGAAGTCCATATGATCTGCAACAACCGCATTTTTCTCACGAGCAAGGCCGAATAAAACCGGGAAGGCATCTTTAAGCGGCAAATCACCACACCACACGTCGAACCAGAATCTGATTCTGGATCCGTCGCCCAACTCAAATCTGACGTGGTTACAAAACAAGCTCCAACCCCGCCTAATGTTCTTCCACAAACCCACCCCATGCGGCCCTGTGGGAGTAAGAGTGCACCACCCACCCCTCACACTGCCAAATTTTGCCTCCACAACTGATCTCCACCACGCATCTCTCTCTTGCGCATAACGCCACAACCACTTCCCTAGAAGGGCCCTATTAAAGGTCCTCAAATTCCGGATCCCCAAACCTCCCTCAGAAACAGGAGAGCACACTGTAGACCAGTTGACTAGGTGATATTTGAACTCATCACCTAGCCCACCCCACAAGAAGTCACGAAACAGCTTCTCAATCCGGTTAGCCACACTAGCAGGAATGAGGAACAAAGATAAAAAGTACGTAGGCAAACTGGAGAGAGTGCTTTTTATGAGAGTACCTACCTCCTTTAGACAAATACATCCGTTTCCAACCGGCCAGCCTTCGCTCAATCTTTTCAACCACCCCATTCCAGATAGACTTGGCCTTGTAGCAAGCCCCTAGAGGAAGACCAAGGTACTTCAGCGGCAAAGAGGAAACCCTGCAACCCATAATATCAGCCAAACCTTCCACATTATCTACATTGCCCACTGGAACCAACTCTGACTTGGCCAAATTAACCTTCAAACCAGAGACCGCTTCAAAGCATAAGAACAAGCCACGGAGATAACAAAGGTGATCGGGGTTGGCCTCACAGAAAACTAGAGTATCATCTGCGAACAGCAGATGAGAAATCAGCACCGCTTCTGAGGTCCTAGAACTCAAAGAAAAGCCTGAGAGAAGCCCCCTGTCTACAGTAATAGTGAGCATCTTGCTAAGCGCCTCCATAACGATAACAAACAGGAGAGGAGAAAGAGGATCGCCCTGCCTCAAACCCCGAGAACTGTTGAAGAAACCAGCCGGAGTACCGTTCACCAAGACAGAGAAGCGCGCCGAAGAGATGCAAAAAGAAATCCAAGAAATCCATGATCAGCTCCTTTAGTGATAAATTTTAATAATTTTATTGTACATTTATTTTCCCCTTCTTAGGCGATCCTTTGTATACACTTCCTGTGTGCCAGAGCTGCACTTTTGCGCTTTTAATATTTTTTCTCTTATTTATCAAAAAAGTTATATTTATGAGCATATGTAAGAAAAGTATGAAAAGAGCATTTGTTAAAAGAATTTATAGACCTTGATCACAGGGGTCAGAAATCGTGTGTATATGAACCTTGATCACTAGGGTCGGAAACTGTTTGTATATAGACCTTGATTACGGGGGTCAAAAACTGTATGTATTAGGACCTTGATTACGGGGGTCAAAAACTGTATGTATTAAGACCTGGATTATAAGAGTCGAATGATTGTATGTATATGTACGAAAGAGCATGTAGAGCATGATGGTTTTACATGATGATTTATGTGATGTTTTTTAAGATGATTTATATGGATTTTATTATAAACGTATCNAATATGCATACGAGTTTGCATGGAACAGAACATATGTATATCGTTACAACTAATTGCATATGATGTTTTATTGGACTTTATTTTTAGATGTATTAGTATGCATATAAGTTTGCATGGAACAGAAAATATGTATATTTTTACAACTAGATACATATAAGATTTATGTTTTGTTACTTAGATGTGCTTATATGCTTGTGTTATGACAAAAGGGTATAGAATGCTTGTATATGAGTGTATGAACCCGAGAATCACAGGTAGACAGTTACACAAGATCATGCATGACTAGCACGATCCAGACCACGACGTCTGAAGGCACAATCCCGAAATACCCGAGACCCAAGACAGGAAAGAGGGGTATGTATATGTACGAAAGAGCATGTAGAGCATGATGGTTTTACATGATGATTTATGTGATGTTTTATGAGATGATTTATATGAATTTTATTATAAACGTATCCGTATGCATATGAGTTTGCATGGAACAAAACATATGTATATTGTTACAACTAGTTTCATATGATGTTTTATTGGACTTTATTTTTAGATGTATTAATATGCATATAAGTTTGCATGGAACAGAACATATGTATATTTTCACAGCTAGATACATATGAGATTTATGTTTTGTTGCTTAGATGTGCTTGTATGCTTGTGTTATAACAAAAAGGAATAGAATGCTTGTATATGAGTGTAATTAAGTTATATGATATACTTACGATATAGATGAGCACAAATGTGTATTCTTTCCAAGTGGGAGACTAGAACATGTTTTTACGTACTTAGCTAAATATTATGTTTCAAATGGTTTTGTAATTACAGTGTACATTATGTTTTTAAAAGAAATGTCAAGCCTTTAGTAGCTGTTATTGTAAACTTTCGTAAAAATGATAAATTCGTTCATTGTGAAAAGTCAATGAGTTTTTATTCACTGAGAATTGTTGCCTCACTTTTATCCGCCTATGTAATTATGGATGATATTTATGATTGCATAGATGTTGCGTTTGTTGTAGGTTGAGGGTTTAGCATTGGCGCGAGTGCGAGCTTTGAGACTGTCAAAGGGATTCCTTCAAGTTACTGTCATGTGAGGCACTGACTTAGTCTAAGTCAATCTCTCTTTATGTTGTAATGAAATGTACATGTTTACTAAACTTTATGTTGTAGTGACTTGTACATAATGATTGTATTTATGTTGTATTATCATTGAGGAATGATATAGAAGCTCTGGTTAGTTTACTGATATGTTTATAAAGTCAATTTAAATGTAAAATTTATTACAAGTTTTTCCACTGCGTTATTGTTTAAGGACATAGTAGTAGCGTCGTGTGGTAATTGAGAAAATTTTCCACTTCAACCCTTATATTTTGGGTGGTGCGTTACAGTTTCTAATACTCTGGTCCTATATTGAGAAGATGAGGAGTAGCCCACATAAAGTATGTAATTTATAAAGATAGTCATGAGAGTTAAGTCTCACATTGCCTAGTTACTATGCAAAACTGGGCTTTATAAGGAATTATAAGGAAGCTCCAAATTAACTAGTCCTTTTGGGGTGATTGAGCAAATATGACTAGCGATTTTTGCGGAGTCATTACAGCTTTTCATGACATGGAAAAAATCAGGATGCTGGAAGCTTTTTCATAATATGATAATACTACAACTAATACAAACTGACCAGCAGTAAATATTTCATAGGAAGAACACCATCTCAAGAAATTAGGCCATGTTCCATAAGTAGATGGTGATTTTGAGAAATGTAGGACAAAGGAGATATATACTAGCTATTTCCAAATTCCAAGTAACAAAGGTAGAAGATATGATCGTTTCATCCGAATTCTCCATTTAAGTGGCAATCTTTGCGTTTAGTCAAACTGAGGATCCTACTACTAAATCTCATGCAAATCTGATAGGGTAAGTTCAAGATTCCAATGCTAACATCATAAATATATATTGGGTATCAGTTACTTGGCCAATTATTCAAAGTTGCAAATCAAGCAAGAACATAGGCAGATTTATGGTGGGTTGTTATTTATGCTATTGCTATTGTCTATTTTGATCAACAATCCTTGATGTCATGACCACTTCAATTTTCTGCCAACAAAAATATTTATTGAGGGTGTAGAACCCCCAAACAACCCCTCCTGTCTCTGTACTCTTTTTCCTAAAAGCTGAAATATCACAGACTCCCATGAAACCAACACCCAGCCAATCCAGCTTTAAGTATGTGTCCTATTCCTTTTAGCCTCTTATGGTAAAATCTAATAAAATGATGGGATAACTCTCGCCGTCCTAAAGCCACTTGTAGTCAGAAAATTCTTGCAACATCAATCTCCATTCCAGCATCAAATCAGCTATCAAGATGCAATTTTTCTAAGTAAATTTGAACTTTCTTTTTCCCATCATTTAGAACTTCAAAAGCCTTAGGGTGTGTTTGGTAAATGGTTTTGATTGGGGAAAGAAATGAAAGAATTGATTGATGTAATATAAAGTACAATGGAGTTTTGAATTTTTTGTGAGAGAAAAGTGAAGAATGTTGTTTGGTAATGTATTGAAAGGAAGTTGACTTTTTAAGGAAAAAAGTCAAAAACCATTGCCAAACCATGCTTTAACTTTTCCATTGACCTTACTAATTTATCTTTAAAACCATTGTACTGCTGCTATGCTACATCAGTGGGTCCATGTAACATAGCCATCATTGCTTCATGACAACAATAAGTTTAAGAAATAAATCCAGTTTACAAAATAAAGAAAATTATGTTACTGTGTAGTTGAATTGAAAGCACCAATTTTTCATTTTTCTTATTTTGTACCCACAGCACAGAGAGCTCCATTATAGGCACTATCAAAGGCAAAGGCATGATACGAGATGGTGAGGATGAAGAAATGCAGTACCTCCCCCAATACCCTTTTGATATAACAGAAGAAGAAAGTTGACCCCAACCAGCTGGTATGGCTTGAGAACAGGCTGAAAATCCGAATCCTTTGACCTACATGCCGCATTAATATCATCCTAGAATAATTAAAACTATATCAGTTACCAACCACGTTGAAAAAGTAACTAAAATCATTGTTTGTGTGCCAAAAACAGAAAGCATGGGTGAACAAAGCAAAGTTTCAATTTTGCAGAACTAACACCACAATTGTTTACACAACTATGTCAGCTTTTTTTCCCCTTTATTTTTTTATAAAATACACTCAACTAAGTCTGCTTCAACAGAAACAACATAAAACATGCAATTTAGGACCATGCGCTCCCTTAGTTGAAATAACATATGGAGAGGCATCAAAAGAGAGGGAAATTTTTTTAAAAAAAAAAAAGTCGAAATGTCAATCTCATCATTCCAGGCGGGATAAGCAACAATCTGCAAAATACTTCCAGCGTCACATTACTTGGCTAAGTTGAGCTAACTCCTCCAAACTTTATAAACCAAAACGATAAAAAACAATAACTCCTAGAATTATCTTTTTCCAAGTTTTCTCATTAAGAAACTATAAATATAGGACCAAAAATTTCCACTAAAGCTCCATCAAACTGACACAACAACCACCCAGCAACGATACTCAGATAAAAACTTCAACACTATCCAACCTATCTCGCAAAAAGCTCAACCGAACAATTTAGCTCAGCAAAGTGAGTTTTTAACCAAACGAAAGCAACATATAACGCGAGACAGAAAATTAACATTACTTTCTTTCCTTTTCCTTAAGCTTCAAAGCAAACAAACACAAGGAAAACGATCATTCAAATACCAAAAATTTCAAGAACCATTGCAATCAAAATAAAAAATAAAAAATTCAAAAAGCTTCAAGCACCTGAGTCACAATCCTAACTGAAGAAGCCTCCACTTCCGCGTAGCGGTCGCACGCGGTCCGCGACGAGCCGTACAGCTCTCTCTTCAGCTCCGTCGATATCTTCGCACACTTGTGCAAAGCCTTCCCTACCACATCATCCTCCTCCTCCTCCTCCTCCTCCACCTCCTCCTCCTCCTCCTCGTCGCTCGACTTTACCTCATACACTTCCTCTAAATCCCCATCGCTCTCGTCGTCATCGACCACGAACCGACGGCCACGATTCGCCGCGGGCCTCGCGGCCTCCGCCTCCACATCGTCGTCCTCCAAATTTAGCGTGACTTCGGGTTGGGGCTTGGACGAGGCGTAAGCGAAGGATTCAATGGCAGGAGGAGGTGGTGGCTGTTGCGGGTTTCTGAGGACGCGAGAGGGCTTGAAGGAGTGATCCCCCCACTCGTCGTCGGAGATTTCCTCGAAAACGCGCTTCATTTCATTATATCTTAAGCGGCGCGTTTCGGTTAAGGTTAGGTCAGTGTTGGAGGCTTTTAGAGAGAGGATGGAGGATCTTGGAGGATTTACTTTGAACTTTGGTAGCAAGTAGAGAGAGGAAGCGCCATTTGTGTTCGGGAAAGTCAGAAATGAGGAAAAAAAAGAAAAAAATAGGCGGTTCAAGAAAGTGACGCGGCGCGGACCTATGGGGGATACACGCTGCGTTTTGACTAGTTTGTAGCCGGAGCTGCAGATGATCCAAAGCTGTCGGTTCGGCAGATAAAATGATTTTTTACTTTTTAAGGAAAAGTTTATTTCTTACCGATCAATCTAACAAATTGACATGTATTTCTTAGAATATGTGAGTTTTATATTTTTTTTATTAATGTTATTAGAAAAACAAGTGAGAAACACATGTTATTAATAAAATATGTGTCTCTCACATGTTAATAGATACATGTTACTTTATTATACTAGTTTCTATGAATTAACTACGAACTAGTTTATAACTAATTTTTGTCCCTCCTTAAATTACTATTTAATTGATAATATTTTCTTAAACTTTCAAACGTGACAATATTTCTCAAACTATCAAATAATTATTAATGTTTCCTAACGAAGAAAATGTCTTTAAAAAATTTAGTATAAAAATTATACAAAAAAAAAAAAAAAAAAAACCCCTCATTTAGCCAAATTTAAATTTTTTTTTTTAAAAAAAAAAAAGTATAAAGATTTTATTTTGTTTTTTTAATAAAAATTAAACTAACCACTAAAGTGGAACAAATTTTAAAAAAAAAAATTTAAAAGTACAAGATTTCATTTTTTTTTTAAGTACAATTTTTTTTTTTAATTTAAAAGGGTATTTATGGCTTATTAAAAAATTTGTAGGATCAGTTTTGTTTTTTTTTTGGTATTTGGAGACATTGATAATTATTTAATAATTTGAGAGGACATTGTTACAATTAAAAGTTTGATAAGAACATTATCAATTGAGTTGTAGTTTGAGGAGGGTATGTGAACTTTTTTTCTTCTTTTTTAAGTAAATATCCAAGCTTTCATCCACCCAAATTTAATCTAATCTTACAACTCTATCAAATTACAATGTAATAGGAACTTAGGGTTGTCATCCACCCAAATTTCCTCTTTAGATTGTTGGAGAGACACCTTTGCCAATAGATAGGCTCCCATGTTTGCTTCCCTCATTGTATACATCAATTGTCATGTCAGTAAATTGTACAGAATAATCTTCAATTCATCAATCAAATTACCACACCTATTCCAAGAATGGACATCCTTCTAAAGTGTAACACTCGGACAATGTCATTTAACTTGTAAATGACTTAAAGGTACGCCTCCCAACCTTAACCCCTCCAGGGTCAAAATTCAAGGATCATACACTCTCAAATAAATGAGAGTTTACAGTTGAAGACTTATCACTTATAAATGATAGAGATAGCAACTAATACCCACAATAAAAGAATATCATAATAGCACAAGAAAAACATAACCATAATATCATAAATAACATAAGTTCTGATGTCTCTAAAATAAGGTCAAAAGACCAGTCATCAAAATAATATAAGGATTACAACTTAAGTACTAAACATAACATCAACACTAAATCAGTTGGGCTCCAGCTCGAGGTACATCTCGTAAATCATGTCTATCATGTCATGGCATCGGTCACCTCCTCCAAACTAAATCCGGGCTAGCCATATCGGCTCCAAATGATCAAATATCACTCAAAGGACATCCTCCAAGCGACCCAGATGTATTTCATAAACTGTCATCCTCAGTGCTAAGTAATAAATTGCATAAGAGTATAGGTGGCAAAGATACAAGAGTAAGTCCACGACTTAGTAAGTAATAATACACATGTTATACACATTATTATTTGTGAACTCAGTTGATAAACACAAGCATTGTTATCCTCAATTGATAAACACAGTTGATAAACACATGATGCATTGTTATCCTCAGTTGATAAACACATGCTTACATATTTATAATACATAATGTAAGCAGGAACATGTGATATGTTAACAATGTGGTCTATTCAAGACATTAACTCATCTCAATAAAATTAACGCGTCTAAAAGGACATCTGGTACAATTTCAATGCTCCGGACATTGTACAAACATATCATCTTATACTAACAGTCGGACTGAGTCCGAGCTCGGGTGGCCCACACTAACTAGCAAAGCCGTAACTGGTGACCCACTCAATGAATGGTGCGCTGTTACAAACTAAACCATTGGATTCAAGACCCTCTTCATAAAAGAAAACTATTGGACCATAGAATCAACCCGTAATTATAGTAAGCCGATGGCCATTATTCTATTGCAAGATGATCCAACCATGTCATACGATGCACAATCTTTGTGTCTTTTATATGCATGCTATTCATAACTGATTATTTCATTATCTTTATTAATCACTACCATTTTCACGAAATTGGAGTTCACAGTTGAGAGTAAATAGGCATTTCATAAGAATTGTAAACATGCAGATTTTGTATATCAAAATAATTATGCTATACATAAAAGTATAACAATAACAAATATCTATGTGAGTTTTTACTCACTTGTATCATATAGATCAACCAAAAATGCAGTTTCTTTGCTAAGTTAAAATACTTACATTGATTGCTCATTCGATGCCTTGGACATTTTGTAAATCCCTCAATAACTGTAAAATAACCCGACAATATGCTAAGAACGTAATCCCCTACTACTTGTGAATTTTGTGTGTTATTTGTCTTAAAAACCTCTAATTTGACATTTTTGGTCATCATCGAACGTTTGATTAAGAACAGTGGAACGTTTGATGAATGTCCAGAATACATGAAAGTCCAAAAACTCCTATCAAACCTACCCACAACCATTTTTCTACTTAGAACATCATCTAACAATATTAAATTAATCTTTAAAGAACGTAAATAATATACTTTTAATGAGGTAAAAACACGAAATAATTCATTTTATCAAAACATTTTGGAAAGTCATCATAAAAGCCTTTGAATTACTATGACATAATTTAAAAGCATAAACATGACCTTAACTAGTTTTAAAACAGTAAAATATAACATAATAAGAGTAAGGATTCGGAGGTTACCCTTGGAGAATATAACTTCCTTCAAATGAGAACTTTCCCTTAAAAAATCTTTCTCAAGTCTTAACAAATGGTTTCTAGAGGGTTTGGGTAGGCTCTATGTCGTTTCTTGAGGGGAATGAAGTGGTATTTATAGGGAAGTAGGGTGTTAAATCAATTCCGTACAAAAATCCATTTTTGGNAAATGATCCCAGGTGGGAATTTGGATTTTTGGCCTATTTGAACGTTCAAACAGAGTAGGCCAAATGTTTGATGAGAGCAGTAAAGGGAACGTTCTAATTTTACCACTGAACGTTCGAAATGTTGTGTAATACTATTCACTACTATTCACAATAGGTCATGTGTTTAGCATGTGTGTCAGACCATACATGAAAGTTCGACACAATACATTGAACGTTCAATGAAAACCGTATAACAGTTGGGTAATAGTACACCAAATGTTTGATTGGTGCCAGAACTGAAAAATAACCTTTAATCTTTACCCACACGAATCCACCCTTATAAATACCCCCACTCTCACCTTCATCAGCACATTTCCACCTAGTGAGCTCAGTTTACTCCTTGTGCGTGTGAGAGAGAGTGGTTGAAGAAGAAAGAGTTTTTGATCCCTCACTCTCCAAGAAGGTAACATACTTAGCCTAACTCGTTTTGATAGCGATATTAAGTTGTTTTTATGCTACTAAGATAGCCTTGTACTTAAGTTTTAATTCGTTCTGCATGGATGTTTTTATGCTATTAATGATAGATTAATGGTTCTTTAATAGTTTGATGTATCAAGTTCTGCATGGATGTGCCACTAAGGTCTTACACTACGTTAGAGATCATATAAGGATCTTAGGATGTGTTAAAAAGGATTTGGAACGAAGTTCTAATCCAGAATGAGTTTCTATCCAGAGCCGAACGTTCAACCTTCCTTGGACGAACGTTCGAAGCTCAAGTGTGGAACGTTTGACCCTTCTGATGAAATGTTCAAAGGTCGGGCAATAAGCCCATTTTGGCTAAGTTTAAGACCTAGAGTTTGTTTAGCTTGAGTGTTGAACTAATACTAGATATGTTTACAGACTTGGACATTTCGAACGGTCAGGAGATTTACTTGGTGGAAAATCATGACCAAGGTGAGTAAAACTCACACGGATACTTATTATTGTTATTTCTCTGCATAGAATGATTATTTTATATATAAAATATGCATGTTTACAACTCACGTGAAATGCAATTTAGAATAATGTGAACTCTATTTTGTAAAAATGATTGATGAATAATAAGATAATGAAAATGGAGAGTTTAATGTGTGTAAAAGACGGTGAAAGATTAAATTTGCATCATATGACATGGTACACCATCTTGTGTGGAAAAATGGAAATAGGCTACTATTATATAGGTTAACCCTATGGTCAAATGATTTTCTTTTATGTTTGGCTTTGGATCCAGTGATTGCTATTTATGACCAGGGCACCATTATTTGAATATGGTCATGATTACGACTTTGCTAGTAGCGTGGGCCACCCGAGGTTAGACTCGATCGGGCTATTAGTATAAGATAATATGTTTGTACAATATTTGGGGCACCGATATTGTACTGTATGTTCTTTCGAGGATGCACAAATCCTACTGAGAGGGGGTTAATGTCTCAGATAGACCATATTGTTAACATATGACATGCTTACTGATTATATCATGTATTATATATATAATGCATTACCATTACATTGTTTTGTTTAATAATATACATAATCTATATCACTGCTTGAGATTTACAACTTTTGGTTAAACAATTGAGTTCACTAAATGATAACATGTACTTCATGTGTATTACTACTCGCTAAGTCGTAGACTTATGCTTGTATCTTTTCTACTTGTAAAACATGTATTGTTTTATAGATAGCTTAGTTGGAGATGGATGTGGAGAGGCGTCATGTATGTTTGAAAGACATCCTCATGATCATTTTTTAGGAGCTGGACTCGGTTTGGTTGAAGGATATCTGGGATAAAGATGTAACACCTATAACACCAAGGTGTTAAATAAGAATTTGAATATGATTAAAAGTGGTTAAGCAAGTAATTAAGATTATATAGCAATTGAGCACTTGAGGAAAATTTGGAAAAAGTCTGATTTTCAAAATGGCGTCCGACTAAGAAATTCACCGTCTGAATGAGCCTTTGACAAAATGTTACGTTCGCTACCCATTCCATGATCTTCAAGACGGGCCTTTTCGCTGCTCGTTCCATATCTGTCCAAACGAGCCTAGACAGAAAGTTTAGTTCTCTGTTCGTCCTATGTGTGTTTGAACGGAGCATCATAGAAACTCTCGTCCTATCCTTGTTCGATTTCAGTTCGGACAAGTCATGATGCAGTCACATCCGGACGGGATCAATTATCCGTTCGAACGACAGCCAATCTCAAGAATTCCCAAGACTGTTTTGTGAGTGGGCGTCCAAATGGTGTCATTTACCCGTCTAGACGATAGTGTCTAGAAAACACTATAAATAGCTGAGTTATGAATTTCTCAGCTCATTTCTCACATTTTCCTTTCCTTGCACACCTTTGCTCTCTTCTCTCTCCTAGGGTTTGGTCCAAACCCTAATGTATTGGTATTTTGAAGCTAGTCGATTGATTTCTAACACCAGAATCACGATCCTTGGTGTGTGCATGTCGTTTTCACCGATTGTTTCAAGGTAAAACTCTTAAAACCTTAGTTTCTCAATATTTAAGCTACATTTTTGAATATATGTCTTAATATTGGTTATTTTTCTTAGGATTCTTGTTGGGCTGAGTGTATTGATCACCAGGTAGGAGTTCCGTGGTGCGAGAACTTCGGTTTCTCCAAGAGATCAAGGTAATAGTCAAAACCCTAGTTTTCTCTAAGTGTTGTGTTTTGGGATTTTGTGGTGTTTAACCCTAAAGGTCTATCTCTCTATGGGTTATTTGGGTGTCTAATGGAACCTTAGAATGCTATGGGTTGTCATTGGGTTGTTGATACTTGTGTTATTCAAGTGTCATGAGTTATTTAGTGTTATATCCATGATGTGATTATACCATTCAAATGGAATTAATCATGTAAACATACAAGTGGAATTAATAATGAGAAAGGGTAAAAAAGTAATTAAAAGTAAGAAAAATAAATACTTGGAAAAATCATGTAAAAAGTCACTTTTCACGCTTGGCGTTCAGACAATAAGATTTCGTTTCAAACGAAATTCAGACAGTAGGTTTCGTTTGCAACTCATTTGCAATTCGTCCGAACGAGCTTGTTACCATTCAGTCAGTAACTCTCGTCCGCAGATCGTCCATATTCAGTCTGGACAAAAATTGTTGTCTGGCATCCGAACAGCTCATTATTCTGTCTGGATCACAATGTACAGTACTATGCTATAAATAGCTAAAATACAATTTTTCAGCTCATTTTCTCACTTCCAACGGTTTGAGCTTTCTTCTCCCTCCTAGGGTTTACTCTAAACCCATGTATTGTGATCTTTTGAGGCTTTGATTGTGATTTTTAACACTGGAAACGCGTTTCTCGGTGTTAGATCATTGTTTCTATTGTTCGTTTGAGGTAAATTATCAAACCTATTATTATTATTTTGAGATTGAGCTACACTTCATGCATGCTGCTTAATCTTGATTATTTGTCTCAGGATTTGTCATATTTAAGGAATTTGTGCGTTAGATCGAAATTTCATGAGCCAGGACTTCGCATATTTGAGGTAAGAGCTAAGTTTAGTAGTGGTTCTACATGTTAACAATAGATACTCTCTATGGGTTAGCTTTTGTAGCTTATGGGTTCGTATTTCAAGTCTCGTTAAGCTACGAGTCATTATGAGTTTTTGGTACTTGTGAGATAGCAAGCACTTATGTGTACTAGGAATTGTATTTTGAGTTATAGATGAAGTATTAAGTTGACATGCAATGCTGTATTGCAGCTCTTTAAGACTTGGCTATTGTGTTGGTATTGTTCGTTGAGCAACAAGCGGAATATTGTGAGTATTTTACTCACTGAGAATAGATACCATGTTTTATGTTTTAAAGTTTTACAAATGTTTTATGGTTTTATAAATGATGAAAATGTTATTAATGGATAGCACCTTAAAGGTATTTGAAAGCATGTTAAGCTTATGTCAAGGACGAGCCAATCCTATATTGTGTTGATGATGATTTATTGATACTTTGATACTTTCAATGTGTTGAGATGTATTTGATGAGATATTAATTATATTGTTATTGTTGATTTTGAAAGTGTTGAGATATTATGATGATATATGATTATTGTTTACTTTGATGCTTTCAAGATGTTGAATAATGAATATTGAGAAATGTATTTGATTTCAAGTATGACAAGTCAAGAAAATTGAGATATGATATTGTGATGAGATTTGTTGATACATAGACATGAAAGCATAAGCATTAATGTATGAGTATAAACATGAATGATGAATAGGATGTAATGAAAAGATGGTGATAGGGAATTGTCCCTAAGCCACGGTGCTAGAGAGTTGTCCTTAAGACCGATGTATGCAGTTTGCTAGAGAGGTGTTCCTAAAGCGGCTATATACATAAGTAAAGTTGAAGATGAATCATGCATTGCATATTTATTGATGATTTATATGAGTACTGGATTATGAGGAATTTCATGCTATATGTATTGGTATGCATATGGGGTTGAATGGAATAACACATATGTATATTTTTATAGCTGGTTTACATATGATGATTTTATGAAATTTGACTTTGATGTACTTAAATGTATGTAGTCTGTGATTTAAAGGGTACGGAAGACATATATATTTGTATGGCTAAGACATATGTGTTGGGAATACTACTATATCAAAAACAAATATAGCGCAGCGAAAAATAAACTATTCCCTAGCCAAGATCTATTCTAAGATGAACATGCGAAAAACATTGCTATTTATAATTAAACTTGTAAGAACAAGAAATTACTTGAAGATTAGAGCCACTCCTTGGCTTTATGAGCGAAGACTCCGAGCTGCTTCAAGAATATCAAGAACACCTCCAAGAATACCTTTAAATCTTCTCACCAATGACTAGAAATAACCAAGAGTGTGGGCTCAAACTTGCTCTTCAAAACTTAAACTTAGTTCATTCGAGTGTTAATTCAATAGAACTTCAATTCTTAGCAAGAGTTAAAGAATTATATTTGGTGTGTTTTTTATGTTTTTCCAAGAGCCACAGACACCTCTANTCACAGACACCTCTATTTATATCTGAAAACTATGAAAGACTTGCTTAAAATAAGCCATATAGGACAACCACTAGAGGAGTGGACGGCTAGGATTAAAACCCTAGCCTCCACTCTTCTAGTAAGTGATGCATGGGGCTATGGTTTCAACCCTAGCCCATGCGTCAATTCACTTAAGGAATGGGCTTGGGTTTTATCCCATGCCCAAACCTCTCCCACCAATCCTTTCTAGCAATTTTCCTTTGGCCCATGTTTTAATTAATTATGACAACCTGCTTATTAAGCCTATGTCTTAATTTAATTAAAATAACTTGCCAAATTATTAAGCCCGTGTTTTTATTAACATTAAAACAACTTGCTTATTAAATAAGTCCATGTCTTAATTTAATTAAAACAACTTGCCTAATAAATAAATAAAAAGCCTGTCCATAGTTAATTTACAATAGTATGGTGAGGAACCTGAAGGGAAAAATAAATCTGGCTTAAGTAGTCACCGGCCATCCCTATCGCTATTTAATTACAATTAATTCCACTAAACAATTGCAACTGTATTCCAAAATTTATTCTTGATTAAAAATCAACAAGCGTTCCTTTGACTTACTTAGGTAATATGAGTGGTGATTCCTCCATGAAATCATTCCGTAGCAAAATTAGGACTGTGATACTGTCACACTAAATTCTCTACCTCTTGATCCTTGATTTCCAGATATCATATCCTGTTTATTCTCCCAATTGTAAATACTCCTTTCACAAGTTAATATTTTGGAATTCTCCATTCCGAAAGCTCCGGCCAGAGACTTGAGAATAAACCCTTATATAATTCCGATAAATATCCTAGCAAAGGGAAAAATTTCTTATCCTTTTATATGATCCTAAAAGGACTTGGATTCCCTATTGAGCAAAGCTTCCCTCACAATGTTTCATGTGATCACCCAATGCATGAAAATGTTGTCACACGTTTAAAGTCTCATTCCCTAATGCATCAAAGTGACCAACACTTACACATCTGAGTCCGCTTCCCCTCAGAATTTAGAATCATTGTTCATAAGTAGTCTGAGAGTTTTATGTCTTTCCCAATGACAATACTTTTATGGAAAGACAACTTCTGGTCCATTCAATGTATACTACCTTATACACTTACTACATCAACCCGAAGAATCCTCTTTGCCTAACTAAGGTAAATCACTTAAGTCGATGTGTAGTAGTCTTAGCCAATGGAATGCCCAGTTCCATTGTCGACTATAAACTATAAAACTTTTCAGAAATACGAGGATTACGAACTAAGACCTTGTGTGACAAAGACTATTGCTCACACCCATAGTTCATATTCAATATATTATCCGGGCTCTTTGTATAAAGATTAATCAATACAGATCATACAAAGATTATATGGTATATGCTACAAAATATTTAATCAGTGAATAATGTAATTATTCATAACAAACTCTTAATGTTAATATGTAAATAATTGGGATTTATGGCATAATTTCCAACAATATGTTATGTACAAAGACATGTATTAAATGAGTTTATATGTATGTGTATCCGAGCGTATTTTGGAGCACATGCATACATTCACAGCTAAGTAGTATGCTTCAAAGTGATTTTATGACTACATTGTTTACTTCATTAGCTACGCTTTATTCTTATTAGAAGATATTTTTGTAAATTAAATATAGCTATTATTGTAAACTAAGTAGAAAAGTAAAGATTGACTAATTATAAACTAAGTAAAAAAGTAAAGATTGACTAAGTATGAAAACTCAGTGATCATTATACTCTCTAAGCCTATGGACTCATATTTCTACCTGGGCGATCGTTGTTAACTCTACGAACGCTTATATGATTTTGTGGATACAAGTATTGAGGACTTGGATGACGATCCAATGACGGCATTTATTTTTGAGATACAATGTTTGAGCGATGTATGCCTGTTGACCATTTTGTATAGTCTTTATGTTAGACTAGTTTTTTATTGTACATTCAATTGTTATATATGTTGAATAGTTGATGTATTTTGGTTATGATTTATATTGATCTTTTTGATAACCTTTCTTTGATGTATAACATTCAAGTGGTAAAACTGTTTTGTATAGTATGTCAGCTCCTTATATTATGTTGCTCTCACAGATGTTTATGTTAGTTTCCGTTGCATTGTTTTATTAACTCTGATGTAATATACTCATTTATGAGTTGATGATGTTGGCTTCATATGAGCCACTATGACTATTCAATTTAAATATATATATATTATATATATATATATTATATATATATATAAATATATATATATATATATATATATACTATATATATTATAATTGTTTGTGACAGTTTCCAACTCGGCTGTACGGTAACTTGAGAACAGAGAAACGTTAGACACAAGAGCTTGTCGGGGTTGCCGGCGGGGAGATAGCTCCGATGCCTAAGTCAGTTCCTTATCTTGGAGAGAAAGACTTAGAACAATTCTTTGATTGAATGTACGTACCTCCTTGCCGAACCTATTCCCTTCTCCTATATAGCGGTGGACCTCCCGAGGCTCATGGTTTAATGAATCCCTTCGGTGGGTCCCTGGGTTCTCCATAGTCGTCTATGCCCATACAGGCCATTAAAGATAGCTCCACGTGCCGTATACGTAGTGGTCCACGGCACACGAATTCCTGTTTGCTTGTCACATCAATCAGGTCTTAAAGGGTTTGGTAGACATTGGGAATGTGCAGGTGCAACGATCGAGACCGGCTGCCATAAATGCCAGCAATAATGGAGCTTGTCCCTTCCTCATCAAAGGTCATTAACCTTCTTATATGGGAACCGAACCCTCAAGGTCGGCAAGGCTCCTTTATACGGGAACCGAACCCTGAGGGTCGGCAGGGCTCTTTATACGGAGCTGAGCCTTGCGGTTCGGCAGGGTTCCTCATACACCAACCGAACCTTATAACCAAGGTCGGCGGAGAAGTGGACTTGGGCTTCTCGTGTGCGGGCCACACCAAAAGAGAATAAGATGTGGGCCTGTCTGTAGCTTCGGGCCCAATCCCTAACAGTTACCCCTTAAAATTTCTCGCGTCATGCGTTTCGAATGGCGGGAGAATTTTATTACAATTCGAAAATGAACCGTCGTTTGCGGAGACGTGGGGTTGCGTGTCACCTTTTGGTGTAGCTACACGTGTTCACCTCTCGTCCATATCTTTTCTTAGAGGCGGTTCGCCTCGACGCATATAAGTACGTTTCAAGGGAAATTGCACTTTGTCTTCTTCGTGGAAAATCCCTAGCCGTCACTGTAATCCTCCTATTCTTCTCCTTTACGGCGACTGACCCTTCATCTTTCGCTTTCCATCCAACACTCCTGTTTTGGACGCGATGCCGAGGAAATCTTCGAAATCTTCGAAACCTTCTAAATCTTCGAAGCCCCCGAAATCTTTGAGGCTAGACGATTCGGAGGCCCCGTCCACCTGGCGAACCACCTTGAGACCAGAAGATGCCGAGAGGCTGAGGAAAACCTATGAGATTCCCGATGGGGTGGAGATCCGGATCCCTGGTCTTCAGGAGGATATTTTTAGGAGTATTATGGAGCACGAAGTGTGCATTTTCGAGAAGTCTCTCAAGGTCGGACTTCAGTTTCCCTTTCCTCAGGTGGTTCGGGAAATATTGCATATCCTACAGATGGCTCCCATAGAGCTGAAGGCCGGTGCGTGGCGACACGTGGTGGCCTGTTGCGTAGCGTGGCCGATGGTTCTGGGGAATGGCGAACAGCTGTCTGCGTCGGAGTTTCTGAACCTTTACACCCTCGTTAAGTATGGCCACACCTGGACATTTCAGGGTCGGGGCAGGAAGTTCTTTTCCGCCCCGTCTACATGGTTGAGCAACCCCCCTTTTGAGAAATCGTTCTTTTTCGTTTCTGGCTTGGGATGGGAGCTTCCCTCTATTTTGTGGGACCATCCGCCGGAGGCTCGGGTTCCACTTAAATGGGGGGATCCAATGCCGAAGAGGGTGTTCCCCAAGCCGAGATTGACGGCCACCCAGCGGGACAGGCTTGACCGTATGATTGCCTGGTCCGTAGCGCACATAGAGGCGGGGAGTGAGTTTAGTCAAACCTGGGATTTTTGCTTCGACCCATAAATTTGCAAAAGTATTTAGGCTTCTCTGCGCAGAGATGCGCCGGCATGGCCAATATTTCGCACCCCCTTTTTCCGTCGAAGAAGAAGGGAAAGGTAGAGGGTTCGACTAGGCGGACAAGATCCAAAGGGCCGAGCCCCGCCCCGGTTAAGGAAATGGAACCCTCCGCCTCTTTCGACGTGGGGTCGGCTTCGCTTTCTTCGTCCGAAGAGGGTGATTCGGCGGGGCATCCCACTCCACAGATTGTTGAAGGCCCAGTCATCCTGAATGATAGCTCTAATGAAGATGAGGATGAGGTCCCTCTTGCGAGGAGAACTCCTACTCCCAAGAGAAAGGCAGTAGGGTCGCCGCGCAGCGCAGACCCTTCTCCGCTCCCCATTAAGGAGGAAGCGGAGAGTCACGAGTATGTGGAGTTCATTAGGACTTACCGTCTGATGAAGAGAGCCAAAGGCGTCAATATTCTCCTTGAGGGTGAGGACTCAGAGCCTCCCGCGGGGGCAGTTCCTCAAGCTGGAGTCGGCGAGGTGGGTACGGCTCCGTCGTCTCTTCCCTCCTCAGTGTCGGAAACGGAGCCAGCCACCGAAGAAGCAAGAATCGAATCTATGGCGCCTTTGGAAGGGTGCGAAGCAGGAGCCATTGCGACCGAGGTGGTTCCTATGCCAGAAAACAAAGATATTGCGGCAGTGGTTGATCAGCAGGAGACCGAACCCATTGTGGGTGATAACACGATGGTCGTAGAGATTGCCTCTTTCGAGGTTCAAGGTCCTCAAGCGGTCCCAGTCGGGACCGGGTCTCTGGATCCGAGAGCTCTTAGCTGGGAGGAGGTCGAGCCTGCTACTGCCGGTGTAGGTTCGGTTGATGAGATCGAACCTGCTGCTGCCGATTTAGGTTCGGTTGAGAAGACTGACGCGTTCGAGGTCCAGAATGAACCCGAGCTTCCAAACTTGGGAGACGAGGCTCCCCAATTTCATCGTCCTGGAGGGTCGGCGCCCGGGGATACTACTTCCACCGGTGGTCTCGCCTGGTGGGGAATGGTCGGTTTCCAAGAAGATCCGGTTCTTGGTCTTCGTCGTCGGATAGAGGTACACATTGCTGTCATTGTTAGTCGCCTCGACCATCAAGGTTCGGCTTGCCTATTAACTATGCTCATTTCTGTAGGACTCTCTGGTCGCTGTGGATTCGCTCGGTAAACATTTGCATTCTGGCCAAGACTCGTTCTTTGAATGGAAGACGCGGTTGGAGGCCCGGGAGGATGAGCTCAAAGCGGCTAGATCTGCCATCGCAGTGTTAGAGGCTCGCAATCTCGAGCTGGAGGGGACGTCGGTTCGCCATGAGAAAGAGCTTTCTGAAGCTCTGGAAAGACAGGAAGTTTTGGAGGCGAAGTTCTCCGAATATGATCAGCTTCGCTCAGCTGTCGACGTTGGCCAGGCGAGGATTGACGTGTTGACCTCCGACGTCATCCGGCTCGACAGGACGAACGCTGGGCTCGAAGGAGAGGCGGTCGACCTCAGGGTTAGGCTTGCAAGGGCGATGCAAGCAGAATCTGAATTGGCAGATCGTTCGTCTCGGTTGCAGAGGTCCGTTGATGAGCAGAAAGGGGCCATTGCTGGGTTTGAGGCGGAAGTCTCTAATTTATCCCGGAACCTCCACTCTATAGAGGCTGAGCGCGACTCTGCGCGGAGGGAGTTGGGTGATGCTCAGAAGCGACTTGCCTCGTTATAGGACGAGATGGTGGCGTTGAAGAAAGAAAATAAGGACCTTTCGTACCAAGAAAATGTCGCCACCGATTCAGCCAGCCGCTTCATGCAGAAGTATAAGGAAGCGAACCAGTTGGTGAAGAGATATAAGCACCAACTTGATGTGGTCCACGTGGTCAGGAATCGTACCTGGGTCCACGGTTTCGAATGGGGAATAGAGACCATGCGGGAGATGGCGGTGAGTGATCGATACAAGCGCCGAGTACCCACCGTCAAGATTGAAGAGATTCGGCCCGACCCTCGAGCCTTGAGCGAGCTCAAAGAGATTGGAGTGAGAGAACTGCCCGACGCTCGCGCCATGGGGACTGTTCCTCCCCCTATAGCGGTGCTTCGGCAAACGGCCGAAGGTAGAGCCGAAGTTGGGACCAGCAATGTGCCTAAAGTTTGGGCCGATAGCGGATCCAGGGCCGACCCTTCTGCTGGTGGGAGCGTACCTCCCGTGCGATTGTAAATATTTTTGTAGTTGTGAATGATACCCTATGTATGAGTTTATAATTTATGGAGTAAGTTGATATGTTGCTGTCGTTACCCTTGCTATTTGGCGTTGGAATGGACTTTGGGTCGGTAGGGCCTACTGAAAATGGTCGCGACCGACCTTAGTACCAGTCAAGCCTTTCCTTCCCTTTTTTTTTTTTTGCTGCTTTTATGACAAGACCAAGCCTAATTTTCATAATGAGATTCTTTGACTCTGTCTTATCTCCTGACTTCACTTCTGACCCGTAGCCCTGGGCAACGCGATTTGGAATATTATCCAGGCACTTTCGTATTTGGCTGGAACAGAGCGTCGTCCAGTCATTCCGTTTCGGGAATTTGAAAAGTCTTATTTTGGGGTCTTGGCTGGTAGGAAGCTGCGCAATAAAAGGTGCAACTCCCTAAGAGGCGCGCCTGTTGGACTTCCCAAAGCCTGATGCGCTTACTTAAAGGAAGCCAGCCCGTACCCTTCCTTCACTACTACTCTCCATTTCTTTGCTGTTCGCAACAAGCGCGCTCCCTTCTTTCTTTTTTCTCCGAAAATCTTCTACTATGGATGATGATGAACGCCGCCGAAGGCCTCGAAGGGTTCCTGCACCTAAGGCTCCAAGGGTTTCTCGCTGGAGCAAGCGACTTCGAGAGCGAGTGACGGTTGCTGGGCCCATTCCGAGGGTCTCGGTTTCGGACTCGGAGTCCGTGAACCGTCTTTCGGGGTTCGCCGCGGACGCGGACGACGATCCCTTTTTCATTCCGGGGGTGGTGCCTGGCCTGCTGGAAGAGGGAGGAGCGAGGGGTCCTCCCCGCTCAGCAGAAGGGACGCCAGAACCCGTCGAGGGTGGCGGGGCAGCAAGAGAAGACCAGGGCCTTCCTACCCCTGGAGCGGAGTACGCTTTCTTGGGAGCGGGGCCCAGCGGAGAGCGCCGGACCCTCGGGGAAGCCAGGTCCCACTACTTTCGTAAGGGAGTGCGGCTCGGTCGTTTGGAGAACCGAGTCGCCTGTGTGCGCGCGGAGATTCACCGCCTTGAGAGACAACTTGGTCCTATGCTTGAAAAACTGCACCGCCGGCGCATGAGGATGGGGATGAGTTTGGATTGG
>FXXK01000936.1:56281-68054 GCA_900184695.1 Betula pendula | reverse complement strand
TTTGGTAGACATTGGGAATGTGCGGGTGCAACGATCGAGACCGGCTGCCATAAATGCCAGCCATAATAGAGCTTGTCCCTTCCTCATCAAAGGTCATTAACCTTCTTATATGGGAACCGAACCCTCAAGGTCGGCAAGGCTCCTTTATACGGGAACCGAACCCTGAGGGTCGGCAGGGCTCTTTATACGGAGCTGAGCCTTGTGGTTCGGCAGGGTTTCTCATACACCAACCGAACTTTATAACCAAGGTCGGCGGAGAAGTGGACTTGGGCTTCTTGTGTGTGGGCCACACCAAAAGAGAATAAGATGTGGGCCTGTCTGTAGCTTCGGGCCCAGTCCCTAACATATATATATATATATATGCGTTTTGAGATTAGGTTGCTACATTTAGTGTAGAGGGATCATGGGTAATACTTGTTGATGCTTTGGCAATGTGAATCATGCAGCGGGCATTGCGAAAGCATTCAATCTTAAGAATAGTCAAGTTGTCAAGCAGATAAGTAAGTATTTATACTTACCGAGGATGATACCACCTTTAAAATGTTTTACGTTTGAGGTTTGTAAGTGTTTCAATTATTAAATATAAAGGATATATTAAATGAATGTGAAGAAATGATATAGTTGTTTAAAATGCAAACTGATGATATCTTGTGATAATATATGATTTGGATGTATTCGTTGGTTTCATGAAGTTTATGAACATTTGATGAGTGCTTTATGAAGATTTATTGTGGATTTATGGGTATGGTTGATATATTGCTAAACTATGTTGTTATGTTTTATTGCTATTTGTATTCATTGAAATGAAGCATGGCTTAAAAGGTTTACATGATATTTATGAGCATATGTAAGAAAGCATAAGAAGAACATGTGTTAAAGAAAAAATATTTGGACCCAGATTATAGGGGCCATAAATCGTATATATTTGGACTGGGATTGTAACGCCCTAGTTTTAGATCAATAAAACTGTAAGCAGAAACCTCCGGTTTCCACGTGACATTACTACCTTAGAGATCACTCTCGCAGCGAAAATATTTTTTTTCTTTTAAAAGCACTAGGGAACAACTAAATTACACAATAGAGCTGACTGAAATACCTCGTGAATTAAAATACAATAGATGTTTAAGTATTACAAACATGTGCATACTAGATGCACCAAATAAAAGATAGTTGCAGCATATGCCACAGACGGCATACAGTTGCAACATCACGCTGTTTAGATATATATTACAAACTATAATATATAAAAACCAAAACATATAAAATACGAAGAGACATATATATAACAAAATGTTGTCTCTTCCGGGATATAGCATATCTCGACAAAGTAGTGCCTAATAGTCATCGAAGGTAACGAAGGGGTCTCCGCCTTCGTTACTTGCATTACAGTCTATGTAAACATGACATCATCACATTTACATAGGCAAACAAGCAAGTCTATTGCATCCCAATATAAACAGGTAATTGAATTATTGAACAAGCATATGACAATATAATGAATGGGTTTTCATGCATCGTTGTGAAGGCTTTATTCAGTCTTAATGCAGCATGAAATTACACTCCGCTCATAATGGGCCAACCCCGTATTAACGAATGTTACCTCCCCCACTTAAACAGATTATTGGTTTGCACCTGGAACTGACATTCCAGCATTAGTTTTTATTACCGAATTTAGGGACCCGAGGTCCACTGGATCAGCCCTCACACCCCTGCTACTGACCAGCTAAATGTCACATCATTACCAATTCACAGAATATGTAGTTGTAATGTAAGAGCAGTTTATAATACATGCATATGAATAAAACAATACTGAATATAAAAGAAAACAACGTTAGCCCCAGTAAGTACTTCCATACTTACCCTACTTTCGCAGAATAACAGTAATCCACCATTGCCTAGCAATATGGATACAAATAACATACATTAGTAACCAATCAATAATAATTGGTCAGTCTTCTGGATCCTTGCTCTTAGCCTTTATTATTATTATATTCATCACTTCATTTTCATTACTCGATTTGATCCATACGTATACTCATATATATATCCAAGTCATATTTATGAGTATTCTCACATATTGTCCATAAATTTAATCAAAGCATTTAACTTATAAAGTCCCACATAAGTGAGGACATGCCATAAGGATCCCGTTGACAATAAGGTAAATCATCAATATTGCACTCAAATATCCCACCGAAGTAAGAGCATAATTCGAGATGAGTATTTAAACAAATAAGAGATAATACTGCATAAATGTCCCCACTATTAGTAAGGGCTTATTATGAGTTATATGTATAGTATTGTAAGAATCTCTTATAGTCAATTTTCACTCAACTTCATGCTTATACCGTTGAAGGGCAGGGCCATCATAACGTTTAGGCATGAGATTGAGTGTTATCCACTATAAGATTAAAATAGCCATATCATAATAAACCTCATGTCTATACACCGAAGGGCAAGGCCACCATAGTATTTAGATATGAAGTTGAGAGTTAATAATAAGATAAAAATGACAACTAACAAATAATATATAGGTTGATTTTACGAGTTCCTCAAAACCTTTTCCATTTTTCTTTAAAACAAGCACCGCTTGCTTCCACTTTTAGTTTTTGAGCATATAGGATCCTTGAATCAAACCAATGATAAAAATACATCAAATATATATTAGATACATCAAATAAAAGCAAAGGAAGCCATCAAAACCGGTTAGCATAAAAAATCACATAAAAATACTCTATGGAGGCCGAAAGGGTGTAGGATGAGTTCTTGGTGTTTTCTCATGTTTCCAAAGCCCAAAGATCAATGGAAACATGATACAAAATAGTTTTAGAACCCTCCTAAGTGATCATACACAGCCCGTGCAAGCAGGTTGTGAAAAAACCACAAAAATTCCCAACACCCCTCTATTGAGCCAGTTTTGAAGCTAGTTGAGGAGGATGAAGCTTTCATACCTCAAATGGACTCCAAAACTGCTTCTAAAGGTCGGGTTATCTACTGGACACTCAAAGGAAGGTAGGGTATGATTTCTGGATAGTTTGGAGAAGAAATCCACAAAACCCCTTAGGTGCCGAGAGAGTGTGTGTGTGAGAAAAATGAGAGGATTTTTTGGTTGAACTCAAAGGAACTGAATGGTCTGATTCCCGAGGGTTCCCATCCTTTTATAGACTCATCTAGGGTCCAATAGGTCAAAAAAAAAAAAAAACTTCCACCATGTGTATGGACAAGGTAGTCAAGCTATCTTGCCAAATAAGTCACCAAAAGTACACTTTTGTCAAACCACTTTTAGACTTTTTGGCCCATTGTATGCTTCCTTTCCAGCAGCTCCAGCTCATCCCATTGCCATGTGCCATCATCCTAAGCTCCCAAATCAATGAAGAGCTGGCCCTACCTAGTGAATTAGCAGTTTTAAACTTAATTTAACAGTTGGAGGTTTTAAGTCCCAAGTTTAGGCCAAAAAGTCAACTGTCTCGGAATTGAATTTCGATTTCACCAAACCGAAGTAAAAACCATTTATATACAAAATAGAGTCCATTTATAATATAAAATCAAAATGGTGAAACTCCATTTTAGAAATAAGGCCCGGGTCAAAAGTGCCACATAAGCGATGAATAGTCATCTTTATGCTTAAAAAGGTCAACAGATTGACTTTTATCGAAAATCTACTATGTCGTAGAGGGTTTCGATACAAGCATAACGGGTTTTAGTTTGAATAAAACTAAGTTTGTTTGACCCAATTTTTGATACTTATAAGATTGGTCGTCAGAAAACGATCTTTTTCTAAAGAGATTCTAAAGGGTTTTGACTAGAAATCTCTTAAACTTCATGAACGTCTCTAAAATTATTATTATAGCTAAATGATAATGTCTCCTCAACATATATCATTTATTTTAATAATATGTTTAAAAGATTTGAATTCCTCGGGAGTCACAGGGATTATAGGGGTCAGTTGACTGTATGTATGAGTTTGAAAGAACATATAGAGTATGATGATTTTATATGATATTTTATGTGATGTCTTATATGGGATTTACTATAGATGTATCCGTATGCATATGAGTTTGAATGGAACAGACATCTATATATCGTTTCGACTAGTTGCATATGATGCTTTATCGGACTTTTGTTCTACATATATTGGTATGCATATGAGTTTGAATGAAACATAACATATTTATATTCTTATGGTTAGTAATGCCCCAGTTTTAGATCAATAAAATCATGAGCAGAAACCTTCGGTTTTCACGTGACATTACTACCTCAGAGATCAGTCTAGCAGCGGATATATATTTTTTTCTTTTAAAAACACTAGGGAATAACTAAATTACACAATAGAGCTAATTGAAATACCTCGTGAATTAAAATACGTTAGATGTTTTAATATTACAAACATGTGCATACCAGATGCACCAAATAAAAGATAGCTGCAGGATATGCCACAGACGGCATACCATTGCAACATCAAGCTGTTTAGATATATTACAAACCATAATTAATAAAAACCAAAACACACAAAATACGAAGAGATATATTTACAGCAAAATAACATCTCCTCTAGGATATAGTACATCCCTATATAGAAGTGTCTAATATTTATCAAAACTGACGAAGGGGTCTCCGCCTTCATTTCCTGCATCATAGTCTATGTAAACATGACATCATCACATTTACATAGGCAAACAAGTGAGTCTACTGCATCTCAATATAAACAGGTAATTGAACAAGCATATGACAAATATAATGAATGAAATGAAGGAGTTTTCATGCATCGTTGTGAAGGCTTTGTTCAGTCTTAATGTAGCATGAAATTACACTCCGCTCATAATGGGCCAACCCCGTATTAATGAATGTTACCTCCCCCACTTAAACAGATTACTGGTTTGTACCTAGAACCGACATTCCAGCGTCAGTTCTTATTACCGAATTTAGGGACCCGAGGTCTACTGGATCAGCCTTCACACTCCTACTACTGACCAACTAAATGTCACATCATTACCAATTCACAGAATATGTAGTTGTAATGTAAGAGCAGTTTATAATACATGCATATGAATAAAGCAATACTGAATATAAAAAAAACAGCGTCAGCCCCAGTAAGTACTTCCATATTTACCCTTTTTTTTTCGTAGAATAACACTATCCACCACTACTTAGCAATATGGATAGACAAATAACATGTATTAGTATCATATCAATAATAATGGTCAGTCTTCAGGATCCTTGCTCTTAGCCTTTATTATTATTCATCACTTCATTTTCATTACTCGATTTTATCCATACGTATACTCAATATATATTATATATATATATACTTATATATATATATATATAGTATATATATATATATACAATCATATTTGTGAGTATCTCACATATTGATCATAAATTTATTCAAAGCATTTAACTTATGAAATCCCACATAAGTGAGGACGTGTCATAAGGATCCCGATGGTAATACACCATAAATATCCTTACTAATTAAGGCATATTTATGAGATATAATTATAGCGTGGTAGAATCTCTTATAGTTAATTCACACCAACCCTTATGTTTTATGCTGCCGAAAGCAGAGGCCACCGTAGCAGTTTATACTTGAGTTGGAGGTGTTAATCTACTATAAGATTAAAATAGTCATATCATAATAAACCTCATGTCTATACACCGAAGGGCAAAGCCACCATAACATTTAGACATGAAGTTGAGAGTTAATAATAAGATAAAAATGATCTATAAAACCTCATATCTATACACCGAAGGGCAAGGCCACCATAGTATTTAGACATGAAGTTGAGAGTTAATAATAAGATAAAAATGATCTATAAAACCTCATGTCTTTACACCGAAGGGCAAGGCCACCATAGTATTTAGACATGAAGTTGAGAGTTAATAAGAGCATTAGCAACAGCTTCCCTTAAACTTTTCTTTAATGTAGGGAACAAAACCATTTTTTAGTTTCCTATTTAAATGCACTCTACAGCAGCTTCCCTTCATCTTTCTCTATATGAATTAAATACTATTTAAATTAAATGCTAGAAGAAAGAGAGAGGAAAAAGAAATTATTTAAATATTATTTTAAACAAATGGTAGAGAAGAGAAAGAGAAGAGAGAAAGTTTTTATATTAAAATAATGCTAAGGGAACCATTTTTTGTTCCCTAGATGAAGGAAACCAAAAGTGGTTCCCTTGGTGTTTCTATAGTTTAGGGAACACTTAGGGAAGCTGTTGTAGGAACTTTTTTGTGTTTTTTTAACAGTTTTCCCTACACTAGGGAAGGGAATGGGGTTTAAGGGAAGCTGCTGCTAATGCTCTAATAAGATAAAAATAACAACTATTTAATAATATATAGTTGATTTTACGAGTTCTTTAAACCTTTTCCATTTTCCTTTGAAACCAAGCTTTATTTGTTCCCATTTTTAATACCTTTGAGCACTTTAGGATCCTTGAACAAAACCAATAACCAACATACTTCAAACATATATTAGATACGTCAAATATATGTTAGATATATCAAAAATCAGCAAGAAAGATTAACAAAACAGGTTAGCATAAAAAACCGACAAAATACCCTATAGAGGCCGAATGGGTGTAGGATGATGAGTTCTTGGTGTTTTCTCATGTTTCCAAAGCCCAAAGATCAATGAAAACATGATACAAAATAGTTTTAGAATCCTTATAAGTGATCATATACGTGCAAGCAGGTTGTGAATAACCACAAAAAATCTCCAACACCCCTCTATTAAGCCAGTTTTGAAGCTAGTTGAGGAGGATGAAGCTTTCATACTGAGAATGGACTCCAAAACTGCTTCTAAAGGTTGGGTTAGCTGCTGGACACCTCAAGCAAGGTTGGGTATAAGTTCTGGACAGTTTGGAGAAGATCTCCTCCAAAACCCTCTAGGTGTCGTGAGAGTGTGTGTGTGAGATGAATGAGAGANGTGCACCATCTGTAATGGACAAGGTAGTCAAGCTATCTTGCCTAATAAGTCACCAAAAGTACACTTTGTCAAATTACTTTTAGACTTTTTGGCCCTTTTTGTGCTTTCTTTCCAGCAGTTCATCCCATTGCCATGTGTCATCACCCTAAGCTTCCAAATCAGTGAAGAGCTGGCCCTAACTAGTGAATTAGCAGTTTTAAACTAAATTCGACAGTTGGAGGTTTTAAGGTCCGGGTTTAGGCCAAAAAGTCAACTATCTCGGAATTGAATTCTGATTTCACCAAACCAAAGTAAAAATCATTTATATACTAAATAGAGTCCATTTATGATATAAAAATCAAAATGGTGAAACTTCATTTTAGAAATAAGGCCCGGGTCAAAAGTGCCACGTAAGCGATTCATAGTCATCTTTATTCCTAAAAGGTCAACGGATTGACTTTTTTTGAAAATCTACTATGTCGTAGAGGGTTTCGATATAAGCATAACGGGCTTTAGTTTGAGTAAAACTGAGTTTGTTTGACCCAATTTTTAATACTTACAAGATTGGTCGCTAAAAAATGATCATTCTCTAAAGAAAGTTTTTAAGGGTTTTATCCAAAAATCTTAAGAACTTCATGAACGCCTCTAAAACCATTACCATAGTTAAATGATAATGTTTCCTCAACATATATCATTTAGTTAATAATATGTTTAAGAGATTAAAATTCATCGATCACAAGTTGCATATGAGATTTTATGTTTTGTTCCTTAGATGTATGCTTATATGCTTGTGTTTCGCCAAAAGGTGATAGAATGCATGTATATGCATGTAGCTAAGTTATATGATATATTTATGTTATGGATGAACACGTATATGCATACTTCCACGTGAGAGACTAGAATATCCTTATACGTACTTAGTTAAATATTATGTGGGTTAAATATTTTTTTAGTACCTTGTTTTGACTTTTTCTTTTCCCCACCTTAGTTTCATTTTGGGATGTAGAATAACCAAGGTTATGGGCAAAGACATAAACGGTACTTGCCGTAACTTTTCGAAAGAATTTTGACGGTAAATCCAGTTTTTGGAAGCAAAACTTGCCACGTGTCACTAAAGTTTTTCTAAAATTAAAATTCAAAAAATTAAATTTAAAAATAAGAACACTAAAAATATTAAAAATAAAAAAATTAGAACATAAATAAAATCAAAATTAAAATTAAATAAAAAAAGAAAACAGGCCAGCCATGTGGGGAACCCCCATGGCTGTTTTGGGGGTGGGCCGAACCACCCCCAAGAGCCATGCCGGGTGGTTTGACAACCCCTAAAGGGGCGTAAAACTAAAAAAATTTGGCCCCTTGGAGGTGGCCAAGCACCTCTAGCCCAGTTGTAGGAGAATGGCCGAGCACCCCCATTTTGGCCTGGATGGGGTGTGTCTCGACGCACCCCTGGTGGCCTGTTTTCTATTTTTTTTTTTTTCAATTTTAATTTTAATTTTTTAAATTTTGTCATGTCATTTTGTATATTTTGATTTTTCTTAATTTTAAATTTTTATTTTTTTGAAATGTTTGTAATGTTTAAGAAAAACTTAGTGGACAACGTGGCAGATTTTGGTTCAAAACACATGGGATTGTCGTAAATTTTTTTTCGAAAGTTAACGGCAAGTATCATTGGTGTCGTTGTACCCGTACCAAAGGTGCGAAAATAGAAGAAGTTAAAACTTAGGTACTAAAAAAGGATTTAACCCATATTATGTTTCAAATATTTTTGTAATTCCAGTGTTTACCCATCAGCTGCATATTGTTTTAAAATAAATGTCAAACCTTTAGTAACTGTTGTTGTAAACTCTTGTAAAAAATGACTATTCGGTTCATTGCGAGAAGCCAGTGAATTTTTATTCATTAAGAACTGTTAACTCACTTATATGCGCCTATGTAATTAAGGAATTCTCTATGATTTCATAGATTTTGTTGATGCAGGTTCTGAGGGCGTCAATGAGGATCCTGTGTCATACTACTTGGACTATTACAATTGATGTTGTGGGATGCCCCATCTTTTGTATAGACTAGTTGTTTATAATCTATTGTTTTGTACATCATAGTGCTATGATCAAACAATATTGATGTATATAGTTCGTGTCGCATATGACGCATTTTGTATAGTCATTCTTTTGTATATGATACAATGTAAAGCTTTAATCATTAGAGCTTTTGTTTGTTAACTCTATTATGTTTATTTACTCTCATAGCATATGATTCCGCTGAATTTATGTTTATGTGTTATGCAACTCTGATGCATAGATGTATTCTTATAATTTATTATGAGATGTATGTATGGCACAAGTTTTTCTATCACCATATGACGATTTGTTTGGTTCATGATTATATTATGTTTCAAAAAAAATGTTTATCATGTGTAAGTATGAATCGGGTCATCATAGCTTATGATATCTGTAACGTCCTAAAAATTTAATAAATTAATTAATAACAAAATACTGACTTATTTAAAATTTTTGAGTGCCTCCCACAGACTCACTTACTTTCGTGAATAAGTCCCAAAAGATCTAATTGTAATCCGCCATAATTAAATTAATAAATAATTAATCTGAGAATTAAAGTAGAAATATCCATGTCAACTAACAGGCAGATAAGACTGGATAAGACTACATTAAATATCTATCAGACTGAAATGAATAGAATTGAAATAATATAAAGTGATCTGAATACTACACAAAAACCTTATACAACTTTGAACACATCTAGCACAAAATCTCACTAATAAAACAGCCTTACAAAACAACAAAGGCCAAGCTACAACTCCAAGAAGACCTCGCTTGTCCTCAAACCTAAAGAATGACTCTAAAATTGGAGGACAAATAAATGTCCAATAGGTGGAAAGAAAAAATAACAACTGGGTAAGTCTACGACTTAGTAAGTAAGATACCTCGAAACCGAGCTCATGCTGTGAGTCTAACTTTTAATGCAATAAAAGGAGTAATTAATAAAGCTATCTGCAGTTCACATTACTTTTTAGAAAATATGTTGTCTCTATCATTATGCTGATAAAAGATTGGTTTTAGTATAAGAGAAAATGATAAAGCATAATCTTAGTGACAACAGTTTTCAAGGATATAAATCATAAAACATAGAATCACATTGCTATACATATAATATGTTCTTGTCATTGCTTTCCTCCATATGGTCTACTCAGGCCCTTACCCTTTCTAGCTCGGATTTGTGCGTTCTTGAAAGAACCTCTGGTACAAACTGGTGCCCCGATGTCACAAACTAATGAACATCATTCAACAGCGTGATCGGGTCCAACCTTGGGTGGCCCACGCTACTAGACAATGCATGTTGGGGAGCATGCATGAATTCATAAGAAAACATGGTGTAGCGGAATATAAATTTTTTTTATGATCTAAGATCATGAACTTCAAGTATAAGCATGCTTTGATAAAAAATAAAAACAAACTAAAGTAAAAGATTTTTTACCCACATAGTTCTTCAGCCTCTTCAAAGAGGCTAGGAGATTTTGGTTTACCATCTTCTTGAGATTTCTTCATCTTCTTCATAGTTGATCTTCGAAGGTGAAGAAGCTTTTGTCAAGAACGCGAAGAACACCAACTTGAGAAACTCCAAGATCTTCAAAGGACTTCTAGTTCTTCAAAGAACTTGTTGTGAATCTTCAAGGATGGATAAAGAACAAGATGAACTTCGAAGAACACAACGAACACTTGTTCTTGAAAATTTCGAATCTTCTTCTTGATGGCTGAATATGATTGAGAGTGTGGTCTCTCCCTTTGAAGCAATAGAAGAGAATTTCTCTTCTTCTAATTTTCTCACTAATCTAAAGAACCAAGAACATAGAGTTCTTTTGTGTAATAAATCTGAAGAGTTGGAAGAGTGTTTCTGATCAGTGTCAAGAGTCTAAGAAAAACTGCTTCACTGAGTCTTTATTTATAATTGCAGGTCTACTTAGAGAGGAGGCAAAAAGAGGATTCTAGAACCCCAGGTAAATCCCTGGGGAAGTCGGCTACAAGTGGATTTCTCCTCTTGTAGCCGCCAGCCACGTGGGGAGCTTAATGCTCCCTATGTGGTTCGGCCATGGGGCTAGGGTTTTAACCCTAGCCCACATGCTCCTCTTACCTGTATGGGCTTGGACTGACCCCTGCAGCCTAGTACTCCTATTTCTTTGGACTGAGCTCTATGAATTAAATTCCTAAGCCCAAAAAACTGTCCAAACCAAAACACTCTTAAGAATTAATTCTTAAGCCCATTTTTATTTAAAATAAAACAAGACCAAATTAATTCTAATATTAATTTCTGGCCCATGTCTTATTTAAATAAAAAACATACATGCAATTAAATAAATAAATAATGACTCATTAAAAATACTTGTTAATTTACAACAGCTCAAGAAGGGACCTGAAAGGAAAATAGAATTAGCTTCATTAGTTCGGTAAAAACTAGTTATTAAATAAGTAATCTCCTTGACTAATAATAATAATTAATTCCACTAAATAATTATAACTGCACTTCAATTCATATTTTGTTAAAACAATTAATCCTTAGGCGACAATCTTGAATTTACTAAATTACCCCTCCATGAATAATTCCATAGTGAAGACAAAGAGGAGTATAACTGTCACTTTGTCAACTACCTCTTTTCCTTGAGTACCTGGATCCAAACTTTTTATAAATCATCCCCAATGTACGTTATGAGATTCTACTCATACTCGTACATCATTTCAATTAAATACTACTGAAACCACTTAAGCCTAAGTTTCAGAATGACCATTCTTATTGATCCTAAAACAAGGGGAATATCCTTGTCTCTTTGAGCTCTTACAAAGGATTTAGATTTCT
>FXXK01000936.1:0-39894 GCA_900184695.1 Betula pendula | reverse complement strand
GGTTTGGGAGTCATTGGCTTAACACTCGATACATTAGTCAATTAGAGCTTAAGGGAGCTAACATTGCACAGCTACACACAAACAGATAGATAACATCTGGCTAGTCAGTTTCGTAGCCTAGTTGACTCAAGTTATTAAGCCTGAAGGGTGTTCATACTCAGTGCCCTAAAACCATCTGGTTTGGGAGTCATTGGCTTAACACTTGATACATGGGTCAATTAGAAAGCTTAAGGAAGCTAACATTGCACAGCCGGTTAATAATAATAATAAAAAAAATATATCTTGCCTATGCCTTGGTTGTATTATCTGATGAAGATCCTAGTAACTTTTAAAGTATTGAACCATGCACATTGGTATTTATTGGAAGCCTCATAATTATGTGTTAGTTCACTTCACACGAAGTTGAACTTGTGGTATCTCAGCCGGTCATGTGTAAGTGAGTGGACTTTGGAAATTCTAAAAAATGTGAAGATAGTGTTCAGTTTTTTAAACTTGCTCATGAATGATAACCATTATTTGTATGATACTTCATTCTTTTGGATAACATGTGTGTGCATAATGTTTGTGGGTAACATTTCTGTTAAACCCTCAAGAGACTTCACTCGTCTACTAGGAATGCCTAGGGGTTTAAAAGGCTTGTTGCATAAGTAAAATGCAACCGTGTTTCCTACGACAAAGGAGGTAGAATAGTTGTTTTTAATTTTGTTTATTTTATTTCAACTTTCGTTTTGCTAAAGGACTAGCAAAATGTAAGTTTGGGGGTGTGATAAGCCTTGAATGTTATGCATTCAAGCTCCTTAACTTGCATTTGTTAAACCTTAGTTATTTTGTAATATAATATTTTGTCGTGTTTTTGTGTTTGTTAGTATTTTCAGGTCTTATGGAAAAGGTTACTCTACATCATGGAATTCCTCAATATATGCCAACTTCCTCACATGGCTCGAGCTACTTCATCATTTGGCTCGAGCGATATATGCTTTACTTGGCTCGAGCGATCTATACTTATGGCTCGAGCGATGTTCACTCCTCATAGCTCGAGCGAAACAATAACTTGGCTCGAGCTAAGTTGATCCAGTCAGAGTCTGATGTGCAATCTGCGCCAAATTTAGAGGAAAAGAGGATCCTAGAGACAGCTGGTCCAGTGCTGAGAACAGTTCTGGGATCCCCAAAATGAGGTTACCGGATTCGTACTAAGAGCATGGAGAGATTGAAGGTGAGAGAATCCCTTGAAAAGAGGGATTTGAGATGAGTTGAGGATTGATATATGGTTGCGACTTTTGTAATCAGAAGAGAAAATTTCGTGGCAGCTAAAGCAGAACTTCTGATTCATCGTGAGTTTTGGTCCAAGCAGCACAAGAAACATCCAGGAGATGTCTTCTCTAATCCAATAGAGATATTTCAACTCTCTATGAGTGGGCTAATCCCTTCTTCATAGGGAATTGATGAAACCCTCTCCCAAATTCCATGATGTATTTTTATCCATTGTAATAGGATTTCAGAATAGCAGGATGAATTGTTTAGTTAGGAATTGCAAAACTTTTTGTAATCTTTGTCTTTGATGGTAATAATCATTCTTGAGTCCATTCAATCTTGTCTATGGATATCTTTTATCTTGAATGAATCAACATCTTTATTTTCTTGTGATTATGAGGATGATAGCTTAAGCAATGGTATTTAATTGGCATTCAATTTAAGAGCTTGATAGTCAAACTTAGGATTCATCAAATCATGCTGCATCTCAGTTTAAGTTAATTTTTGGGTTGAGTGATTCATGCAACCTAGATGGGTTATTCTTGATTCTTGATGACATGCATGCTGGTTTAGAGATTGTATATGTCATGCTAGGGAGAAGCGGATCGTACACAAATAGTTAGGTGATCGATCCGTAATAATCCAAAGATGATTTATCATTTTCTTCAAAACAAAAACTATTTTCTTCGTGGATGGCGTCGTATGATTGCAATCATATGCACATCATATCATGTGTTATTGCTGAGAATCCCACATGAGTATGAATGATCATTGGAATGAGGTTTGTGGTGGATTCATCCTATGTTTATTTCTTTTGAATTCATTACGATTTAAAGCTTCAATTTAGTTTCAAAACAACCAATTATCTTCTTGAGTTAGAATAGAATTTTCATCTGAGTATTTGATGAACACCCAACTTAGGAACAGTCCTGAGGTTCGATACCCTCAAAAATATGCCTATCCTATAAAGGATTGTCCTATTGCGAGTGGTCTTTTATAATTGATCCGTAAAATCCACATCAAGAATTTATTTCTAAGAGCCTTGTGTAGAGAGTT
The DNA here is from genome assembly GCA_900184695.1 of Betula pendula. Classification (NCBI taxonomy): domain Eukaryota; kingdom Viridiplantae; phylum Streptophyta; class Magnoliopsida; order Fagales; family Betulaceae; genus Betula; species Betula pendula. The sequence continues at coordinate 37,587 of FXXK01000936.1, read as the reverse complement.
TTGGGCCAAAGGAATTAATTCCTAGGCTTGGTCCAAAGGAAAATGAGCATTAGGCCAAATGGGTAAAACCAAAGGGCCCATGCTAAAGTCCAAGGGAGACAAGGAGTTAGGGATAAACCCTAGCTCCATAGTCGGCCATAAGTCGGCCAAGGGGAGAGAATTCTCTCCCCCTTGGCCGACGGCCACTAGAGGAGAAATCCTCTAATGGCTTGTAATCCTATTTTTTTAGGATTTTGATTTAATTTTATTTTCCAATTCCCGTAATTGAATTTTAGAATTTTCTTTACCTCCTTTCCAAGTAAACCTGAATCTATAAATAGAGGATCATAAAAAGCATGAGACAACAAGTTGAAAACACACCTTTGGGAAACACAATTTAGTTGAGAGCTACAATATAGTAAAGGGTGTGGGAATAATATTCAAGAGAGTTCTTGTGCTTCTAGTTGTGAGTCCACACTCACAGTCATATTCAACCATTAAGAAGAAAATCTGAAATTGGAAAAACTTTGTTCTTCGTGTTCTTCGAAGGTTCTTTAAGTTCTTTGGTGTTTTAGATCTTTAAAATCTAAAACTTTTGACGTTCTTGGCATTGTTCTTCAACCTTTGAAGATCATCTACATCAAACATGAAGAAAGATTCAAAGCCTCATGCAAATATTTCTAAATGCCTAAAGGAGGCCCACACTATTTGTAAGTAACAACAAACTTGTTGTTTTTCCTATTATCTAGAATAATCAAATGCTATTTTTCCTCTTGAAGTATGCTACGATCAAATACTTTTTGTTTTTCTGCTGCGCATGATGATATTTAAAGTTTTTCTANTATTCTCCCCAACATGATCCCTAACAAATAAATACAACCGTTCACCCCTCATTTCACTGTTAACATCTAACTATCCTATATTATGGTATGATCATTACCTACACTCTCTCTAAATCCAATAGTCTTTCAGAGCGCAAAGGCTCTGATAGCATCTGTAATGCCCCGATAAAATTATTTAACTTGTAAATGACTTAGCGGTATGCCTCCCAGCTATTGGAATTGGTGTCCAAAACTCCAATTGATCATATTGTATGTAACATTTTAATGAGTCATATTGACTTCCCTGAACTTATATATGAACAATAGGCATGTTTTGAAGTTGTCTTGGATTGCATAATGTGTAGTGTGCATATAGACATTCCCTAAGTTGCATTGAATTGATTATGGTGTGAGTAATGAATCATTATCACACAGAAGACCATAGTCAAAGTTTCTCCTTGTGACTTATTAAATGTTTTTGTTCGTAGTCGTAAAGTGGAACCAGGAATTCTACTTAGACTATAACATGTCAACTTTGGGATTTGTCTTAATCGAGTGAAGTAGTGTGGCTTTAGGTTGACATTGTTGGTGTTATGGCAAGGTAAGGATTTACGAGGCTATGCACTGAACATGACCATATGGGCCATTGTTATTCTATTATTAACTGTCATAGATAATGATGTGCATAGTAGACACTTGATTTCATTTTACTCTAAATTCTGAGAAGTGTGTGAACCAGATGTCAAGTGGTGTTTGCTTTGATGTATCTTAGTGAGATCAAATCGATGGTCATACATTATTTGTACATTGGGCAATCATCATGTAGCATTTTGGTAGATCACTTTTCAAGAAGAAATCCAAATCCTTTGTAAGAGCCTAAAGAGATAAGGATATTCCGCTTGTTTTAGGATCAATAAGAATGATCATCCTGAAACTTAGGCCTAAGTAGTTTCAGTAGTATTTAATTGAAATGATGTACGAGTTTGAGTAGAATCTCATAAGGTACATTGGGATGATTTATAAACGTTTGGATTCGGATACTCAAGTAAAAGAGGTAGTGGACAAAGTGACAGTTATACTGATATTTGTCTTCACTATGGAATTGTTCATGGAGGGGTAATTTAGTAAATTCAAGATTGTCGCCAAAGGATTAACTATTTTAATAAAATATGAATTGGAGTGCAGTTATAATTATTTAGTGGAATTAATTATGATTATTAGTTAAGGAGATTAGTTATTTAATAACTAGTTTTTACTGGACTAATTAAGCAAATTCTATTTTCCTTTCGGGTCCTTGCTTGAGCTGTTATAAATTGACAAGTATTTTTAATGAGTCATTATTTATTTATTTAATTGCATGTATCTTTTTTTATTTAAATAAGACATGGGCCATAAATTAATATTAGAATTAATTTGGTCTTCTTTTATTTTAAATAAAAATGGGCTTAAGAATTAAGTCTTAAGAGTGTTTTGGCTTGGATAGCTTTTTGGGGTAAGGAATTTAATTCCTAGAGCTCAGTCCAAAGAGATAGGAGTACTGGGCTGCAGGGGTCAGTCCAAGCCCATACAGGTAAGAGGAGCATGTGGGCTAGGGTTTTTTTTTTTTTTTTTTTTTTCTATTCATGTGGGCTAGGGTTAAAACCCTAGCCCTATGGCCGAACTACATGGGGAGCATTAAGCTCCCCATATGGCCGGCGGCTACAAGGGGAGAAATCCCTTTGTAGCCGACCTCCCCAGGGATTCACCTGGGGTTCTGGAATCCTCTTTTTGCCTCATCTTCAAGCAAACCTGCAATTATAAATATAAACTTAGTGAAACAGTTTTTCTCAGACTCTTGACACTGATCAAAAACACTCTTCCGACTCTTCAGAATTATTACACAAAAGAACTCTATGTTCTTGGTTCTTTAGATTAGTGAGAAAATTAGAAGAAGGGAAATTCCCTTCTATTGCTTCAAAGGGAGATACCACACTCTCAGTCATATTTAGCCATCAAGAAGAAGATTCGAAATTTTCAAGAACAAGTGTTCTCCGAAGTTCATCTTGTTCTTCATCCATCCTTGGAGATCCACAACAAGTTCTTTGAAGAAATAGAAGTCCTTTGAAGATCTTGGAGTTTCTCAAGTTGGTGTTCTTCGCATTCTTGACAAAGCTTTTTCACCTTCGAAGATCAACTATGAAGAAGATGAACAAATCTGAAGAAGATGATAAACCAAAATCTCCTAGCCTCTTTGAAGAGGTTGAAGAACTATGTGAGTAAAAATATCGTTTGCTTTAGTTTGTTTTTATTTTTGATCAAAGCATGCTTATACTTGAAGTTCATGATCCTAGATCATAGAAAATTTTTATATTCCATTGCGCCATGTTTTCTTATAAATTCATGCATGCTCCCCAACAATTGGTATCAGAGCCATACTTCAAGATACATGTTTTGATTTTCTGCTTGTAGTTTTCAGCCATGCCTAGGTTGTTTGTGTTGGAATTTTATTTCAACGACTCCGATGAAATTGATTTATCATTCCATCACCTTAAAAATGTTTAAATACATGTCAAGATCTGATCTGGAACTTTTCAAATCAATGGAGCACATTTGGTTTTTTGATTATGATTTACCATGCAAAACAGTGTTGCTGGAATTTTACAGCAAGGGCTGTAAGGATTACGAATTTTTCTAGTGTCTTAAACAAATTCTAAAATTATTTAAGGACTGTTTTCTGCAAGAAAAAATCGTGTTTGACGCAATGGAAAAATCAGATTCAAGTTTCAAATTTTCTTCGAACAGTTTTTGATATGATCTTTATTCGTCGACAGAGTCTGTTTTTTGTTTTACAGCAAGGGCTCGAATTTTTTCTACTGTCTTACACAAATTCTAAAATTATTTGTGGATTTTTTATACAAGAAAAAATCGTGTTTGACGCAATGGGAGAATTGGATTCAAGTTTCGAATTTTCTTCGATCAGTTTTTGATTCAATTTTTATTCGTCGACAGAATTTGGTTTCAGATTAACAGCAGGAACGTTGTTGGTTTTAATTTTTCTGCACATGTTCATGATGCTTAAAAATTAAAGTGACTATTGATTTCTCATGTAAAGAGGTTGGTTAACGTGATGGAAAAAATGGATTAGTGTTTTGAATTTTTCTAAACACTGTTATTTTATGTGAACCAATTCGGGAATTGTAAATTCCTGGTACATGGTAAAACTTGATTGCTTTTCTTTTTGATGCGTAATTATGGAAAGAGATTCCTTAATTATGGAATATGATTATAAGTGGTATATAACTTATTTGTGATCAAAAGAAAATAAGTTTCAAGTTTGTTAGATGTATTTTTAAAAGGTAGAAATTAAAATCTTATTTTAAGTTCTTAAGTTTAAAAATGCATATAATGGAAATCAATGTTGTCTTGTTTTTGATTGCATGGTTTGCATGTTGTCAATGAATGTTAATTTTTTTTTTTCATTGAATCATGTTTGCATTTATGTTTTGATGTTTGGTTGCATGTTGACTTTGCCACCATGCATGCATGAACGGGAACTCTACTCAAAACCATGCAAGGTGTAATAGCCATAGATTTAATCTGTGGCTTTGGCTTCTCTAATTAAGAAGAAGCTAGGTCGCCACCTCATAAGTTTAATACTTAGGGCATCATACCTTAGAGGCTACAAGCCTTTAGGATAAGTAGGGTCATTACAAACCCTAATCCATAAACCCTAGTAGGATGAGTCCTGGTAATTATGGAAAAGTTATCTCCATAATAAGGATTGGAATTATCTTAGTGGGAGTGGGAGCTAAGACTCCAGGATATAATATGTGACAGTTCCCTCTTGGGATTATGGTTATTCATTTTTTATGAAGATCAAACCATGTCATTATAAGTAGAACTTCCTATAGATATATGTTTGTTGAATTTAATGTTCTAAAACAAACTAGAACACCTAATAAGATAAGTGCCCTAAATTCCTTTTAGGAACACTTATGGGATTAGGAGGATAATTCAATTAAAAGACAAGNTAGGATAAAAACCCATGTTTTAAAATATCAAGTGGGAGAGAGATTGTTAAGTTGAATCTCACAGTCTCCATCATAGGTCTACAAGGTAGTAGTGAAGGAAGAACACTCCGACGTGGCCTCAAGCCTCGCATTCCCTACGGAGGGTGTTCTACACTTTGCAGATTATAAGGTAGATCTCCAAGAAGGATAAGATAAATAATGACCCGTATTCAATTACATCCACCTAACTCAAGGGGAGTAACTTGACGCTCATTAGGAATCGAATTGATGGTACACACTTAACTAATCTAAGGTATTAATCTCCCAAAGGAACTATGTTATCTTATGGTTAGAGACTAAAGAAAACCAATTGTTTATTTATATCCTTTTGGTATTAATAATGGGCTTGAGTCTCACTCAATCTAGGTAATTAAAAGTTCCTCAGACTTGGCCTTGTGCCTTGCATTCCCTTAGGAGGGAATTTTTAAATTACGGGATTGGGTTGTTGTTGCTTTTAAACTTTATATTTTTGGGTTTTTGCATTGCTAGTTTAATTGCTAAATTATGCCCTGATTATGATTTTTTATAATTTCAGTTTTTGCTCCTTATGATTTGTCTGATTTACCAGCCGGACCTTTCTTAATTATCTCCTCCCAAAATTATCATGAGTGGAGGAATATTTTTGATAAATCTTTGACTAGGAAAGGACGTCATTTCCTTGAAGAAAGACTTAAGCATCCGGGCTTTAAAGCCAGCGAAGAATAGAATAAAAGATATACTCAGTGGGAGTTTCTTAACAGTACCGCTAGAGAGCATATCTTGATGTCTGTGGACCCAGAGCTTTATGGTAGGTTGCAAAACGTAATGTATGCTTTGGATATGCTGAAGCTACTAAAAGAATGTTTTGGAGAAGATGGTTCATCTTCCAAGACAGATGATACAAGTGGGGATGATGTTGGGTCAACTGACAAGAAAATTGTCAAGTTGAAAGAACTCCGTATGTTGGGAATGGAGGTGAATAATCAATCTAGCATTGATATGAGTCTATCATTGACTCATGTGAAAGAAAGATGAAGTTGAAAGGCAAAGAGGTTTTCTCTTCATCAGGATCACAAAGTACAATGGTGAACAGTGCCACTTATCCACTTTGCATCAGAGAGATAGGCAGTTCATCTAATTCAGAGCCGAAAGGTCAAGAAAAAGATGAAGAAGCCAATGATGTCATTAAAGCTGGGAACAAGCCGAATCATCGGAAGATGATTTGTTTCTTCTGTGGGTCTGAGGGACACAAAGCTAAAGAATGCCCTGAATATTTACTCAATAAAGGTTTAGGTAATATTTTCCTTAGTTTATATGCTATTCAGTTAAATCCCACAGAATTTATTTCAGTGTGAGGATTTGGTTACTAAACAAGCATGCAACTTGTTGTAGGGGCTATAAAGAGCCAGATGAACAAAAGGAAGAATATATGAACAAGTGAGGATTTGAAGGTTGATCCATATCCACAGGCAAATAAAGAATTTTCAGATCAAACTATTGCTATTTTTTGTTAAAACATTTTGCAATAAAGGAATTGATATTTCCCCAATCCAAGTATTGCTTGTTGTTTGATTTAAATATAATCTTATAATCTATTTAGAATCTTTCTATTACTATGCATGTTTATTCTAGAAAGACTTGAGTTTCTTTTTTATACTAATGAATTGTTCATCCATTAAGGATTCAAGGATTAGTCAGAATGAGCCCTATGGGCCCATTGGATCTTAAACAGATCCTAGTCCAAGTATCCTTAATAGAAGCCCTTGAACAAAGACCTGTATGAAAAGGACAAGTGTTCTACAAATATCCACCTAAATAAATAGGTGAATAAATGTACGTTTTACTCGCAAGTGCACAAGATCAAAACGATAGTATAGACAGTAAATACGAGATCATTCCCACGAGGATTGGTAAAATATATTTAAAAAGCAATTCCTAAAAAAGATATTGTTGAATGGAACGAAATAAACGATGGAATTGAAATAGTAAGAATAAAGGGCTAGGGCTTCGATATCCACCGCTAATCATACTTAAATAAGGTAAAAATATGCACAATGCTGCAATCATATCAAGATATTCAATGTTTGCCAGCCATGAAAGCATGGGTGTTACTCCAAAANCGCAAGTGCACAAGATCAAAACGATAGTATAGACAGTAAATACGAGATCATTCCCACGAGGATTGGTAAAATATATTTAAAAAGCAATTCCTAAAAAAGATATTGTTGAATGGAACGAAATAAACGATGGAATTGAAATAGTAAGAATAAAGGGCTAGGGCTTCGATATCCACTACTAATCATACTCAAATAAGGTAAAAATATGCACAATGTTGCAATCATATCAAGATACTCAATGTTTGCCAGCCTAAAGGCATGGGTGTATACTCCAAAAGCTATTGATCTCCCTAAACAATGAGATTAGGCATGGGTGTATACTCTTAACTCTTTTCTTTCTTGAGGGATTTAGCATGGGTGTATACTAAGTTGTTCCTCAAGAAAGCATAGATCTATGGAAATCGACAAACACACTGAGACCTAGAACATGGTGTATATTCAAGTCTTTCATGTTGATTACCCCAAGAACCCGCAATTGGTTCTTTTGTCACTCTACTAGGCCCAGGACTCGGTCATCCAAATTGACCTAGATAACACTCTACACATGTTATATGTATAAGATGATCAAACCCATACATAATCCATATGAAGAACGAACAAAAACCCGAGATAAATCAATTAAGCATCAAAACATGAATTGTAGCAAGACAAATTGAAACCTTAAAAAAGACATGATTAAGGCTTCAATCGAGCCCTAACTAAAGTATTAGCTACACATAATTTGGATGAAAACCATCATCATAAGAAAATAACAAAGAAAAACTGAAAAGTAAAGAAAAACTCTTCTTTGAAGCCTTTGATTCTTCTCCTCAAGCTTGTGTATTTGTTTTGGAGGACTTAGGGGAGTATTTACAGAGTTTAGGAACAATCATAACCAATTTCGTGCACCTTAGGAAGTCCAAAATTGAGTTGGGGTCGGATTACCATCTTTCCATATCAGTTCTGCCGACTTCAGAGTTTTCCAGTGTACGATGGCGCTCGAGCGCCAGAAAGTGTGGATCGGACACCAAAAAATAGGGATTGAGCGCCAGAAAATGGGGATCAAGCGATGCGCTTGATCGCCATTTTGGGCACTTGAGCGCACCTTGGATGCAAAAACTTTGGCTTAATGATTTGTTCCTCTCTGAGTCCTCTTTCCAACGCACTTGACCTTGCCTTAATCTGAGTTTTGAGCTAAGAGTTATGGCCAAAATAGTACACAAAGGTCAAATGCCCAGCAGCTTTGCACAGTTCATGTGTTTTAAGCCCGAGTTGATGGAATTGACTTCTTTTCTTCCAAAACCTACAAAATAAGGGAAAGCACAAAAACAACACAAAACATCATATTATAATGAAATTAAGAGATTAATATATGTGAATTAAGGGGCTTGAATGTGTAACATTCAGCACTTATCAACGAGTGTCTTGGTTTGTCATGATTTTGATATATTCTTGCAAAATGAAGATGTTTGTGGATAGGGCTCCTTGAGTTATCCAGATAACAAGAATACATCTATTGAAGAATAATTAATCAAAATGGTACTTCTTACACATGATTGGTTAACACCATAGTATGTGTGAATTACTGAGAATAAATAAGTAATAGAAATTTATCCCTACTCTTACTTGAGTTCTTGAGGAACATCAATGGATGTTTTAAGAATTAAAGAAAAGTAGAGATAAGATTCTAATAGATTAAATCGATTATTCAGGATAGTGTCAGAATTAATTTTGTTTTGATATGACATCTAGTGCATACCAAATTGTAGTGGGAGTATATATATATATTCTACAAAATAATAAACTACAATATCTTTGATATGGATAAATGCTTTGATTAGTTGGACTACCAACCAATGTCTAATAACTTGTAGAATGCCTAAAAGCATTTAAACTCAGAAGTTTTTTCTTGAGTCTACAAGTGGGGATAAGAATGGATGGGAAGGATAAAGCTTTCTAAGTAATGGTGATAAAGAATTTTCCTCAGAAAAATGAGGATCAACTATGAGAAAAATTCCTTACCAATAACCATGCTTGAATATCGATTCAGATGGTCATAAGTTTCCATTATGACATAAGTATCTAATGGATACAGTTAGACATATGCTTAGCTGAAAGATCCAGATAGCTTTAAGAGCAGTATACAGAAATGTATCTTTGGCTCTGAGCTAATATCATAGGTTGTCAGAATATCAAATGTCTTGATAAGACAACATATGCAAAGGAAATTGTACCAAAGTAGAAATGAAGTATTAATAAGGGTTCCATGTCATAGGCGAATGATGTGAAAGGTTATTAATAGTCAAAATCCATTGGATTATTGATAGTTGTCATAGAGGACCTTATTATTTTAGGAAAATGGCGAGTTGGATATAACGACTTGGTGTTAGAATAACAAAGTGTTGTTATCTCCATACTTGGTAATAAATGTCTCAAGGATGAGAAAAACCCTCAAAAGGAATCTCACAAGGAGATAAGGACAAGGCAGAATCCTAAAAGACTAAGTTCTGTTAATTTCTGGGTCACTTGTTACTTGCCAGAGTAAAACCTATTTTTACTGAGTGATTGAAAACTGCAGATATGTGTCAGAATTGGAATTTAGGACAAGTGGGAGATTGTTGGAATTGGTGTCCAAAACTCCAATTGATCATACTGTATGTAGCATTGTAATGAGTCATATTGACTTCCCTGAACTTATATATGAACAATAGGCATGTTTTGAAGTTGTCTTGGATTGTATAATGTGTAGTGTGCATATAGACATTTCCTAAGTTGCATTGAATTGATTATGGTGTGAGTAATGAATCATTATCACACAGAAGACCATAGTCAAAGTTTCTCCTTGTGACTTATTAAATGTTTTTGTTTGTAGTCGTAAAGTGGAATCGGGAATTCTACTTAGACTATAACATGTCAACTTTGGGATTTGTCTTAATCGAGTGAAGCAGTGTGGCTTCAAGTTGACATTGTTGGTGTTATGACAAGGTAAGGATTTATGAGGCTATGCACTGAACATGACCATATGGGCTATTGTTATTCTATTATTAACTGTCATAGATAATGATGTGCATAGTAGACACTTGATTGCATTTTACTCTAAATTATAAGAAGTGTGTGAACCAGATGTCAAGTGGTGTTTGCTTTGATGTATCTTAGTGAGATCAAATCGATGGTCATACATTCTTTGTACATTGGGCAATCATCATGTAGCATTATGGTAGATCACTCTTCAAGAAGAAATCCAAATCCTTTGTAAGAGCTCAAAGAGATAAGGATATTCTCTTGTTTTAGGATCAATAAAAATGATCATCCTGAAACTTAGGCCTAAGTGGTTTCAGTAGTATTTAACTGAAACGATGTACGAGTAAGAGTAGAATCTCATAAGGTACATTGGGATGATTTATAAAAGTTTGGATCCGAATACTCAAGGAAAAGAGGTAGTGGACAAAGTGACAGTTATACTGATATTTGTCTTCACTATGGAATTATTCATGGAGGGGTAATTTAGTAAATTCAAGATTGTCGCCAAAAGATTAATTGTTTTAACAGAATATGAATTGGAGTGCAGTTATAATTATTTAGTAGAATTAATTATGATTATTAGTCAAGGAGATTAGTTATTTAATAACTAGTTTTTACCGGACTAATGAAGCTAATTGTATTTTCCTTTCAAGTCCCTGCTTGAGCTGTTGTAAATTGACAAGTATTTTTAATAAGTCATTATTTATTTATTTAATTGCATGTATGTTTTTTTTTATTTAAATAAGACATGGGCTAGAAATTAATATTAGAATTAATTTGGTTTTGTTTTATTTTAAATAAAAATGGGCTTAAGAATTAATTCTTAAGAGTGTTTTGGTTTGGACAGTTTTTTGGGCTATGGAATTTAATTCCTAGAGCTCAGTCCAAAGAGATAGGAGTACTGGGCTGTAGGGGTCAGTCCAAGCCCATACAGGTAAGAGGAGCATGTGGGCAAGGGTTAAAACCCTAGCCCCATGGCCGAACCATATGGGGAGCATTAAGCTCCCCATGTGGCCGGCGGCTGCAAGGGGAGAAATCCCCTTGTAGCCGACTTCCCCAAGGATTTACCTAGGGTTCTGGAATCATCTTTTTGCCTCATCTCTAAGCAGACCTGCAATTATAAATAGAAACTCAGTGAAGCAGTTTTTCTTAGACTCTTGACACTGATCAGAAACACTCTTCCGACTCTTCAGAATTACTACACAAAAGAACTCTATGTTCTTGGTTCTTTAAATTAGTGAGAAAATTAGAAGAAGAGAAATTCTCTTCTATTGCTTGAAAGGGAGAGACCACACTCTCAGTCATATTCAGCCATCAAGAAGAAGATTCGAAATTTTTAAGAACAAGTGTTCTTCGTGTTCTTCGAAGTTCATCTTGTTCTTTATCCATCCTTGAAGATCCACAACAAGTTTTTTGAAGAACTAGAAGTCCTTTGAAGATCTTGGAGTTTCTCAAGTTGGTGTTTTCGTGTTCTTAGCAAAGCTTCTTCACCTTCGAAGATCAACTATGAAGAAGATGATAAACCAAATTCTCCTAGCCTCTTTTAAGAGGCTGGAGAACTATGTGAGTAAAAACATCATTTGCTTTAGTTTGTTTTGATTTTTGATCAAAGCATGCTTATACTTGAATTTTATGATCCTAGATCATAGAAAATTTTTATATTTCTGTTGCGCCATGTTTTGTTATGAATTCATGAATGCTCCCCAAGACCAGCTTTAACCCCTCTAAGGTCAAAACTCAGGGATCATACATTCTCATTAAGAGAAAATGAGTGTGTATAGCAGAAGACTTGTCACTTATAATTGATAGAGATAGCAACTAATACCCACAGTAAAAGGATACTAGAATAGCACAATAAACATTACCATAATATCATAAATAATCATAAGTTCTGATGTCTCTNAAATACTAAGGTCAAAAGATCAGTCATCGAAATAACATAAGAATTACATCTTAAAATACTACATATCAACCATACAAAACTAGTTGGGCTCCAGCTCGAGATACATCTCATAAATCATGTCAATCATATCACTGTAGCGATCTCTTCCACCAAACCATATGCGCGCGAGTCAAACCAGTTCCAGATGATCAAAGATCACCCGAAGAACATCCTCCAACCGGACTAGATGCATTCCATAAATAGCCATCTTCAGTAATAGCTAAAAAATCGCATAAGAGTATAGATGGAAAAGATAAAAGAGTAAGTCCACGACTTAGTGAGTAATAGTGCACATGTTATACACATTATCATTTGTGAACTCAGTTGATAAACATAAGCATTCTTATTCTCAGTTTATAGTATAAAACATATCATGATGCAATATATGTATAATATGTGATGTAAACAAGAACATGTGATATGTTAACAATATGGTTTATTTGAAACACTACCCCCGTTCAATAGGGTTAGTGCATCTAAAAGGACATCTAGTACAATTCCGGTGCCTTGGACATTGCACGAACGTACTGTCTTATACTAGCAGTCCGACCTAGTTTGACCTCAGGTGACCCACATTGACTAGCTAAGCGGTAACTGGTGACCTACTCAATGAATGGTGCGCTGTCACAAACTAAACCATTGGATCCAAGGCCCTCTTCATAAAACAACGCTATTTGACCATAAAATTAACCCGTAATAATGGTAAGCTCATGGCCATTATTCCGTTGTGAGATAGTGTAACCATGTCATATGATGCAAATTAATCTTTGTCTTTTATATGCTTGCTCTTCACAACTCATCATTTAATTATCTTTCTTAGTCACAATCATTTTCACAAATGGAGTTCACATTTGAGAAAATAAGCACTTCATAAGAGTTGTAAACATGCAAGTTTTATACATCAAAATAGTCATGCTATGCATAAAAGTAGAACAATAACAAGTATCTATGTGAATTTTTACTCACTTGTGTTGTGTGGATCTACCAAATATTCCTCCACAAAGTCTCCAACCTCTGAATCTGAGAAATGATCTTACTATTAGTCTTATGCCTTGAGTTAAACAAGTCCTAGGTTTCTAATAACCCAAAATGTCATTCTAACTGAGCATCGAACGTTTGACTAGGAGGGTCGAATGTGGACGCACATTGAACGTTTGATGAGGAATATCAAAACGTTTGATTGTGGTGAACCCGATTTCATCACACACACACACACACACACACACACATATATGTATAGTATATATAGTATACATATACATGTAGATATATATGTATAAATATATGTATATGTTATACATATATATCTCATGTATATGTATATACATACATATACATGTAGATATATATGTATACATATACATATATTATACATATATATCTACATGTATATATACATATACATATATATATATGTATATATACATATATACATATATTATAACATATATATATATGTATATATGTGTGTTGTGTGTGTGTGTGTGTGTGTGTGGTGTGTGTGTGTGTGTGTGTGTGTGTGTGTGTGTGTGTCGTGTGCTATATATATATATTATATATATTATATATATATATATATATATATTATATATATATATTTAAATGAAATCGAATAGTCATGAAAGCTTATGTAAAGCCCACATCATCAACTCATAATCTGAGCATATTACATCAGAGTTAGTAATATACACGCAGCGGAATCAAATAACATTACATGTGACAGAAACATAACTTGGAGCTGACATAAACTATACAAAACATTTTACAACATAAGTGATATACAACAAAAGAAGGATATCAAAAATGCCACATGCGGCATAGCCAAAATACATCAACCTGTCTACCTATATAAAACAACTTGATGTACAACAAAAACTAGACTAAGACCAGATTAGCAAAATACCATCTGGCGTATATCGCCTCAAACGTTGTATCCCATATATGCAGCCAATGGATCATCATCTTGATCCTCAACACCTGCAGCATCAACATCATCTATACAACCATAGAGAACATCCATGATTATATAGGTGGAGAAAAGAGGAAAGGGTGAGTCAAAAGTTCATAATGAATGAAGACTCCCCCGAGGTTTTCGAAATGAGCTAAACTTTTATTATGTAATCGTTTACAATAACAGCTACTCACTTTATAAAAATATTACTTCATTTATTCAAACTTGGTGTAGCTGATGAAGTAAACAACACATTCATAAAGCATTTTGAATCATTATATATATCTGTAAATGTATGCATATGTTCCAAAAATACGTTTGGATACATATACATATAACCTATCTAATGCATAACTTATACATAATAAAAATTCACAAAACATCATATGCAATCCAGCTGTAAACATACACATAAGTTCTTTCCCATTGAGACTGTTATGCATACCAATACATCTAGCATAAAATTCCTTATAAACCAATACACAAAATCATCAATAACAATGCAATGCATGCTTTAATCTTCTACTTTCATCTTTACTTGTCATAATGTGTATAGCTTGCGAAACGGGCCCAGCCCTAGCAAACCACACACACTGGTTGTGCGTAATTGGCCTAGCCCTAGCACCTTTTATCATGTGCGTAACGAGCCCAGCCCTAGCACATTTCATAACTTTCATCACATCATAATGAGCCCAGCCCTTTTCTTTAACTTTCATTCTTATGGGCTCAGCCCTCTTCATTATCTTTATTCTTAGCCCATGATCATGCTCACACATCAATGCTATGCTCATGTCTATGCAACTTTCAAATCTCATCATAACATCTTTTCTCAACAATCATGTCATTTATCGATTATCATAAACCAACATCTCAAAACATCAAAGTAATCAATAATCTAGTATCTCTTTCGTATCTCAACACTTTCAAAATCACAAGACAATATCAATCATATCTCATCGAATATCTCTTAAAACATTGAAAGTATCAAGTAATAATAAATCATTCCCAAAACAACATATGAATGGCTTGATCGTATTATAGACTTAAACATGCTTTGAAAACAATACTTCTTCTAATCATTTATAAAACTCTCTTGAAAACATAAAAATGTATTTTGTCCTTAGTGAGTAAGAAATTACTCACCTCAATCCTTTGATGCTTATTGGACACCAATACAACCTCTAAACCACAAGAAGCTGCAATATCACATTGCATGCAAATCTTAGACACAATCTATAACTCAAAATTTAATCAACAAGTGCTTATAACCTCATAAACACTTAACTCATAGTACCTAGGGCTTAATGGAACTCATAACATGATTCCATAAGCTATAAGAGTTAATCCATTGCAATTTACAATGGATTAACGTGCTACATTGTAACTTTGAGTAAAATCACATAGCTGAACTTAGACACTTACCACTATGAATGAAGACCCGATCAAAGGAACTTCGATCAAATGCTTGAACTCCACAAATGTTACAAAACCCTAGACAAATAATCAAGATTAAGCAACATGCAAGTGGTGTTTAGCTCAATCTTGAGAAAATAGACTATGGCTTGAGAATTTACCTTAAACGATCGGTGGAAACGACGATCTAACACTAAGGAATGCGTTGCTGATGTTAGAAAATGCAACCCGAGCCTCAAAATGTAGTTCTCTTAAGGTTTGGGGAAAACCCTAGGAGAGAGGAGAGAGCTCAGGGTCATTCCAACTCAGAAAATGTGAAAAGTGAGCTAGAAAAATGCACTCAACCTATTTATTCTCGCCATACTGTTCACAGTCATCCGGACCATATATGGACCGTCCGGACCACTACTGTCTGGACCATGCTACAAATGGGTTGCGGATGAGGCACACTGACTGAATCAAAATGTTCTTAGTCCGGACGCAGCTTGGGACGACCTGCAGACGATTGTAGAAAAGGCATCGTCTGGACGCTACAGCGGACGATGTGCGGGCAGTTGCTACTGACTGAACAGTAGCATACACCATCCAGACGCTATTGTGGATGACTTGCGGGCGGTTGCTACTGATTGAACAGTAGCATACGCCGTTCGGACTGTAGCAGACGAAACTGCAAACGACCAACACTGGGCATAACATTACTCATGGTTATTAATTTCACTAAGTCATTTACATGAACAAGTAAATAAAATCCTTTATTCATATCTCGGATATAACATTGATGAAGTCCAGAAACTCATTCTGGACCACATCTCGGTCCCTTTTGGTTTCTAACTCTTCCTAAGGTCTCCTAAACGTCTAACTAGATAAAATAAAGGGTCTCAAGCTATAAAAACACAGGGTTTGAGGTATCAAACTCCTAAACTATCTCAAAACATCCAAAACCTATATAAACCAACTAATACTCCAAAATGATCAATTCTAAACTAAATAACTTAGAAACTAAGACATAACAACAACTAGGCAACATAACAACAAGCAAAATCAACAAGGAAACAAACTAAGGAAGAATGGATACCTCTTCAAGCCAAAACACATTCCTTTTCCTTCAAACACTTTCCCTCACACACACAAAAGTCTTTGGTGATCCAAATCGAGTGTGAACAGTGCAGAAGAAGGTTAGGGTTGGTATTTATAGAGCTGAGACGTCAGGTTAAGAATTGATAGATTTTTGGATGAATTGAACGTTTGATGTATGACATCCAACATTTGATGCACTTGTAATACCCCGAATATGTATTTATTAGAAATAGATATGATGTGGCATTTTATGGAGGAAGTAATTATTTTGGAGAGGCCCAAGGGACAAATCAATATTTATGGGGATATATTTTAATTGGTGATTTTAGCTCTTAATATTTGGATTTACTATTAAGAGTTTATTATAGGATTTAATTATTTTATTAAGGACCTACAAGTGCTATGGGATTTAATTTGGAATAATGAAACTTTTTGGAGATTTATTTATATTCTAAATTAAATAGACTAGATATTGGTAATAAGACAAGAGTGATGTTCTTGTAATTTATTGGACCTTGCAAGGCATTTTCGGAATATTTGGAGGCAATTGGAGAGTATTTTGGGAAGAGCACAATTGAAGAAAAGACAAAAGGGAAAGGACAAAGGACTTCATGTGAAGCCCTTGTTGGCTTCGTGAGGGGGGATTCCATCTATATGTTATGATGATTGCATTAGCTTAGAGGTTTGCAAAACAATTGTAATTGATTCAATGTTAATACTCATTTTTGATGAAAACTCCATCTTGTCTATAAGAGTTTCTTAGTCTTGAATGAAATCGACATTCTTATTTTCTGTGATTATAGGAATGATAGCTATGCAATGATATGTTTTGACATAAAATCACGAGGTTAGATAGGCCATGCTTAGGGAAGATGATCCGTACTACATCTTAGATTAGTGTAACGTAGGTAGACGGATCATGCCAACCGAAGATGGTTATACTCATTTCTTGATAATGTGTATGCTCATTAGAAGGTTTTATAGGCCATACCTAGGGAAGACGGATCGTACCACAACTAGAGTTTAGGTGGACGATCCGTGCTAACCGAAAATGGGTTATCATCACATTTTAACTAAAGTACTTTCTTGTCGATGTCGTCATATGGTTGACACCCATTATGCGCATCATATCACACATATAGTAAGAATCCCATATGAATATAATCTGCCATTGGTATGAGGTTTGTGGTGAAATCATTTCCCTATGTTTCTTCTCTTTTATTTCATTAATTGTTTATGCTTAATTTAGCTTTCAATTCAAAACAACAAAAAATCGTTTTCTGAATTAGATTAGAGTATATTCTGGAAACTTAATAAGCATCCGACCAACAAACAGTCCTTGAGGTTCGACACCCTCCACATAGCCCTATCCTATAAGGATTCGTCCTATTGCGAGTGGTCTTTTTATAATTGATCCGTAAAATCCACATCAGAGAGAGAGAGAGAGGGGCATCACGTGAGAAAGATGGAGAGAGAGGAGAAACTTGGGGACCAAGTCCCCAAGTGCTATAAGAAGAGGGGATGCCTCCCTTAACGCACAAGGTGTGCGTGAGTACTGAGAGAGTAAGGAAGAAAGAAAATGAAAGAGGAGAGGGAGAGATGTGCGTGTGCGTAAGTGCCAGAGAGAGGGAGATAAGAGAAAGGAAGAAAAAGGAAAGAAAAGAAAGAGGCACGATGCTGTGCATCACAGAGAGGAAGAGAGGGAAAAGAAAAGAAGAAAAAGAGAAAGAAGGGGAAGGCTGTGCGTGAGGCAGAGAGGGGGAGAGAAAAATAAAAGAAAAAGGAAAGGTGGAGAAGCTGCCAGCTGCTGCCAAGCGGCAAAGAAGGAAAAAGAAAAAGGAAAAGGAAAAGAAAAAGAAAAAGAAAAAGGAAAGGGAAGGAAGGAAAAAGGGGAAGAAAACCCTAGGTAATTTCTAAAGCCCTACTTTTATTATGTGATTTATAGATTTATTACTATTTCTATTAATGTTTTGTTAGGAAAAAACATTAATCATGAGTCTCTTAATTTGTAGGCTTAAAGTTGTTAATCTAGTGAGACTTGTAGGTTTTGATACATGGGTATATTATTTCGAAATTACATGCTAAGGTGTGTGTTTTATTGTGGATTAATGGTGATTTTAGAGTTAAATAGTTAGAGTTCTATATATGCTTTAACTATTTGTTCTTCATATTATTTAAGAGTAGATTTACCACTTTTTAAGATATTGATGGATAGATTCATTGTATTTTTGAAGTGTAGTATAAGAGGCTTTGTCTTTTAAAAGAATGGTTAGACTTTTGATTTAATATGAGGACTTTGGTGTTTGGATGATACTTTGGGGACTAAGTTGTGTTTAGGATAATATAAGAGATTATTTTAGGCCTTAGAAGGTGTTAGATGGGTTAAAGTATGACATTTGGAGTTTTAGGATTTCTGTCTACCGAGCGTTCAATAGCTCCACCAAACGTTCGATGGTCGGGTAGAGAGTCTAATTTGCCGGTTTAAGGTTTAGGATCTAAGATGGGTTTTTAAGTGGGATATTTCTAATTAAGGAATTATGTGACACAGATGTAGGGTTTATGACTCCAAGGCATCGATTGCGATAATAGGACGAATACGCGACGTTGAGAACTGAAATGGGACTTTTAAGCAATTAAGGTAAGCGGGCTATCTGGTGTTAGTATTTTTATAAATAATGACCCGGCACATTTTATATAATCTCTTTAAAGGAAAACCTAGGTTATCTCTTGAGCATCTCTTGAAATAAATAAATAATGTTTTATGCATGAAAAGTGTGACTTGGATAACTTTTACAAATATTGTCTCAAATATGCACATTTAAATATTGTATTATTATGCATACATGAAATGATTTGCTTATGTAGATATGTGTAAAATGAGATGAAATGTGAAATGAATGATGATGGTGACACTGGTACCGTGTGTGTATATGATTTGTTGGCAGTGCAACATACCCTTGATGAGGTATGGCCATATAAACCATTAACCCTAAGTAAAGGGGATTAGGCTAAGAGGGTTCCATAGAAATGGGATGAGCGGACCAGTCCTTGCCGAAAGGTGATGTACAGGACAAGCATAACCTTACTATGGGGGTTAAACAGAGCTATGGATGTTTATATGATGAAGTAAAGCAAAGATAAATGTTTATGTAAAGCCAATTTTTATAAATCAAATATGTTTGCAAAAATAAATGATTTTATGACTCAATACTTTTATTTGCATATAAAATGTTCATAGTCACACAATGACATCAGATTACTTGCTTGCTAAGCAGTGGACTTACCCCTTACTTTCTCCACCTGTAAAATATCTATGTTGTAAAACATAAATCTTTTACAGCGTAGCCAGTAAGGTTTTTGAGGTACAAGGATCATGATGCAGATGCGACCATTGGGAGTTATGATATGGATCTGGTAATGGTTGAGGACACATTGCAGAGTTTTGGAGATCGCTCATGGTAAATAGTACTATTGAGTGACATTGCAGACTTAATGTTTTTAGCTGTATTTGTGTATAAAGGTATTAGCATAGAAATATTTTACAGTGATGATATATATATTGTAGAGATTCAGTTATTGTAATGACTCTTAGTAAATGTTTTAGTTGTAATTTTTAATGTTGATAGAAATATTATGGATTTCTGCTGTGTAGCATCTTCTTTTGAGGAGTAGAGATTCCTGAGTCTTATTCCGGGTAGAATAGGGCTGAGAGGCAAACTGTGAAATTAATTACAAGTTAATTAATTTTCTCGGGGCGTTACAACACTATTTTCCATCGGTTCTAGGATTTCCACCAAATGTATGATAAAAGCATCGAACATCTGATAAAAGTACATCGAACATTCCATAAAACCATCGAACATTTGATACTATCTGACATGCACATTGATCGAAAGTTTTCACGTGATCAGTGCATCAGGACATGTATCGAACGTTTGATCCTCAACATGGAACGTTCCATGAGCACACCGAACGTTCCATAGAATCCTTCAAAACGTTCCATGGCATCTAAAGCTAAAAAATAACCCCTAAAAATTGATAAATCTTTGGGGCATTACATATAGTCGTGGTTAGGTTTAGTAAGATTTTTTAAGCATTCATGCATTCTGACCTTCAATCGAATGTTCCACTGTTATTGATTGAAGGTTTGATCCTTAAGAACAAATGTTTTATAATCGTGTCAAACATTTGATGGTGACCAGAAATGCCCAAATTAGGATTTTTAAGACAAAAAACACACATACTCCACGGTTAATAGATGATAGCATCCTTAGTGTGTTGTTGGGTTGTTGTCGCAGTAAGGGGGAGCACAAAATGTCTGAGGCATCAGATGAGCAATCGAAAAGTAAATAATTGAGTATAAAACTACTAACGTTAGAAGTGCAATATGTTAGATGATTGAGCATGTTCTTCTTTATGATCAAGTTTACAACTTTTATGACATGATGTTATTTGCTTATATAAACACCCTTATTTTTGGAATAAATGAATAATATCTATATAGTATGTCATAGTACACCAGTACATGCGGTAGAACGGCCATTAACTTACTATTAATACAAGTTGATTCTATGGTCAAATATTTCTTTTATGACTTTGGATTCAATGGTTAAAAGTTTGTGACTAGCGCATCATTCTTTGAGTGGGGTCACCGTTACAGCTTTGCTAGTAAGTGTGGGCCACCCAAGGTTGGACTCAGTCTGACTGCTAGTATAAGACGGTATGTTTGTGTAATGTCCGGAATACTAGAATTGTACCAGAAGTCCATTGGAATGCGCAAACCCTGCTGAGAGGGGATAATGTCTCGAGTAGACCATATCATTAACATATGACTAATATACATATATATTTGTACAACATATTTCATGCATAAAACTAAACACCATTTTCTAAAACTAAACGCCATTTTTATCAAGGCATAATTCAGGGGATTGAACACGCCATTTGTGAAAATACCATGTTTAGTAATCTTTATCATTTGTACATCACAATTTTCTAAATAAATTGCTTACTAAGTTAATCGACTTATTCAGTTACTTTTTTCTATCCCTATAAAATGCTCCGGTATTTAACAAACCCTCAGAAATTTGACCGCTGAGAAGTTTCACTGGGATTACGGTATCGAGATAGCAGTTGATATACTCATGTTTGATTTTCTAGATGTAAAGCTTTGTGCCCTTATTTATTGATGATAGAATTGTTTATTTCTTATTCATTTGGATTGACATTTCTGCTGTTTACTTTGATAAACACTTAAGTAGAAGATTCAGTCAGTTGTTAGTTAACTGATTTGGATATCCTATGGACAATTTACTACGGGTTAAGCATATTCTAGTGACTTAGGGCATGTTTGGAATTGCGTTGAAAAATATAGCTTTTAAAGTTAAAAAAAACTTTTTAGCAAAAGTTTTATTTTTGAGCTTTTTTCAAAAGTGCGTTTTGACCATTTTGAGACTAAAAAGTCAAATAAGTACTTTTTGAGTTTTTTACAAAACAGGCTAGCTTTTTGTTTGGCACACCTTTTTAGGTACTAAAAGTACTTTTTAAGCTCTTTAACGCAATCCCAAACAAGCCCTTAATCCTATGTATACGATGATCCCCAATCCGATGTTTTATATATTCTCTTCCCAAAGATAATAGAGATATCTCTGAGTCTTAATTTGGACAATTAAGGCTAGGAGGCGAACCATAAATTTAATTACAAGTTGGTTAAATTCTTGGGGCATTACACACCATGACTGTGGAGCAATACTTCGCACAATTTACAGAGCTCTTGAGGTATGCTCCCACCCTCATTCTGATTGAAGAGGCAAAAATCGACTGATTTCTCTACAGCCTCTAGTCGCACATTAGGGAGAAAGTGGTATGCCTTGACATTAAGGAGTACCTTAAGATAGTGGAAACAACTACTCTTACTAAGAAGAGCATCAAGGAAGTAGCTACAAATTGTGCACAAAAGAAGTGGTACATGCCTCCACCTGCACATTCATCAAATAGGCAAGCCGTGGGAAGTAGCTCTGGTGCAGTTGTGAAGAAGAATGTCCCAGTGGCTTATAGGAGCCCAAGGCCACAATGTTCAAAGCGTGGGAAGCAGCATTATGGAGACTGGTTTGGGTATGGTTTATGCTATCATTGTGGCAGGCCGGGCCATATACGAAAGGACTGCCCATCATTGACTATGGGCAATTAGAAACCTCAAGGGAGCGGTTATCAACTGAGGCAGTCAGACTTTTCAAGGCAAGGGTATACGCACTTACATCGGCCAGCATGGAGACTGAGGAGACCAACACCGATGTTGTTATAGGTAGCATAGCTTTATTTGGTAGCCTTGCATGCATCTTGTTTGATTCAGGTGCTACACATTCTTTTATCTCCCCTACGTATGTGAAATTGTGCAATTTGGGTATGGAACCACTAGAACAAGATATTCACATGGCCACTCTCGTTGGTGACATGGTGACTTGTAGAAAATGTGTCAAGAGTTATTCTATTATCATAGGAGGGAGGACTTTACCTGCGAAGTTAGCGGTGTTTAGTATGCTTGGCTTCGATATTACCCTAGGAATTGATTGGTTATCAAGGTATGGAGTAAGTATTGATTGTCGGAAGAAAGAAGTTGATTCCAACTTTGGGATGTTGAGTAGTTCAAATTTTGTGGGTTTTGTGTACGAGCTACTCCACATCTCCTCTCCGCTTTACAAGCAAGGAAGAGTATCAGGGATGACGCTTTTGCCTATCTAGCTTATGTGGTTGCTAAGCCACGTGGAAGCAAAGTTGGAAGACATTGTCGGGGTACACCACTACTTGGATGTGTTCGCAGAGGTTACAAGTTTGCCTCTGGATAGCGAGATTGAGTTCACTATTGAGCTAAGGCTAAGGACTCAACCTATTCACAAGGCACCTTACCGCATGTCTCCAATAGAGTTGAAAGAGTTAAAGGAACAAAAGAGAAGATCTGAAAATTGAATCAATTCCTTAAGAACAACTTCTTCATGTTCTTCATCATCAAACATACAAGAAGAATTCCAAAGAGAATTATATAGGCCAACATGTCTAGGAGAGGCTAAATTCTCATGTAAGTAACACTATCTTGTGCTTTTAATTTTAAATCTAGCCATGTTTATCTTGAAGTTAAAATTTCCTAGGATCGTCCCATCTTTCCGTTGCATTTATACGCAAGATCCCAACATACACATCAACCGGAAGCCTCCACTTTCGCTTGATCAAGATAAATCACCATAATTGATGTGTAATAGTCTTCGCAAATGGAATATCTAATTCCATTACCGACTGCGAACAAGAAAATGTTTAAGACTACAAGGTTTATGGTCTAAGACTTTCTGTGATAACCCTGTTACTCACATTGTAGACCATATTCAATGTAATCTAAGGACCTTTAACATGTACAATGCAAATAACATAATAAACATGTAAAAGCATCATATGTCATATGCTTAAATAAATATATCAGTGAATAAGAACTTTATTCATTACAAACTATAAAGTCATTCATAGATAAACCATTAGGATTTATGGCATAATCCCCTAGAATTAATTGGTATATTTCCAATGCTAGTGTTTATTAATTAGTAGTGCCAAGTGGAATTGCGATAATTCCACTATTCGGCTTTATATTTAAGTCGGGGTGTTACCCTCTTAGTTTATTCATCGCCTTTCAAATCATAGAAAAAACTTTCAGCCATCAGATTTATAATTTGAAGTGAACGAGGTTCATTTCGTGAAGTTGATTTATACAAAAGAATGCCAGAGGTTCTGGAGCCACTACGGTGGGAGGTGAATGTGACGTTTACTGGGTTACGAGATTGGGGCTCATTTACAAAGGCTTTGTAAGTATGACAATATGTAACATTAAGTCTTCTATACTGAATGCCTTTGGAGTTGGTCGGCTCTCAGTATAGTTTTACTATTTAACGGTTTCTTTAAATAGGTTTTTACTTCGTCACCAAATCTATTTGTTAATTTAATGTTTATTGTGATTGTGGTGATTTTATATGTGGAATTAGATTAATTTTTAAGTAATTGGTATTAATTTAAACTTTGGGTCTTAACTAGAAGTTTCAGTTATGAACCTTTTGTATGTCATGATCTTCATATGGATTATCGACGCCTATATCACAACACAACCAAACGCAAACATTAATTAAGTGACTACTTTGGCAGCCAAGTAACCTAATCATCATTAACAAATTATACATTTTATTTCTACTCTCTTGAGTCTTGAGCAGATTATGACTAAGGCCACTTCTGTTTGTATTTCACCTATACAAACATCCTCTATATGCTGGTGTACTCCAATAGTCTGATCCTGCATTCTCACGGTAAATCTGAGGTGTACATGAGATAGGAACTAAACAAAGACCTCTGCCCCTGAGGTCAGGCTTTGTGTCTCCCTTATCTTTCCTATCCAAACCTCCCCATGGATCCTGGAATGACCACCAAGAGAAGAATGATTCGAGCTCTATTTCAAGTCTTGGAAGTTGATTAACATGTATAAACAGAGCCTTGTGCATGCGCTTACCTTGTGTGGATTGGTCTTCATGTACGGGTTACTCAGTAGCTGCAAAACGCATCAAAAGATAAAGTACCACAGCCAATCAGGATCAATATTGATGCAATTCGTTTTCTTTGTAGAGAAGTTTTTTTACTAGTAATTAAGGTGTTTATTTTATAATCAAGAATGCATTAGTTTTATGAGGAGTGCTGCTTCTACTACAAGCATATATAGTGGCTCGGTTTGGCAAACTCCTTCACTATTCTCCCCTTATTTCTCAAAAAAAGCTAATTTCATTTTTTATAAGACATCAATCACTTTTTAAAAACTTTTTATATCACTTCAATCACTTTTGAACAACTTTTTATATCATATCAATTACTTTTTATTAATATTCAAACAAAAAACTCACTACAAAATATGATTTTTTCATTTTTCCTTACAAAAAATTCACTAAATTCTTTCTACTTTATTTTACATCAGACACTTTTTACTACTAATAAAAAAAAAATCACAACAAAAATGTCTACCAAACACAATCAGTATCCTCTTTTTTTTTTTTTTTGCAACTTTTGCTGGTTTTGTTTTGGTGGTAAGACTTTTACAGCTTCCTGTCCACCATTTCTATTTCATTCAAACAAGGATAGAAGTCTAGAAGTCACTATTCTTGGTATCATTATCATCCTTATAGTCATCATCTCTTCACTGCATGTGTCATTAATATTTTCTTCCTAAATCTTTATATGGTACTAATATAGTGATGATGATAATATTGGTAGTTATGTTGCTGCTACTGCTTATGTATTATTCTTATTTTTAATTGAAAATTTTTCTTCTAATGAACTTAAAAGGAAGACTTGAATTGATTATATCACCTGTACTTGTTCTTGTAGAAACTTTATGTATTGAATTGCTTCAAAGAGTACAGATGCTCTATCAGTCTGAAAATCAATTGAAACCCAAATGAATAAGAAAATAGCGTTCCAAAAATGATCATTAAAGGGATAACAAATAAAAAANAAAAAAAAAAAGAGAAAAAAAAAAGTCATAGTATTAATTTGTCGTGTTAACCTTTCCAAAAGGTGACACAATTTGCTGAAGGGCCACGATTCTGTCTCCAAGCTTGACTTTTGGTGCCTGTAGCTGTTGATCAGTATTTAAAAGATTTTGTTACAAATAATCAACATGAGTCTTTTTCTTTTTTCACTTGAAGAATAATAATGTTTTGATTTTACACCTTGGCTGATGAAGCTGTAGGACTCTCATGCTTTGTTTTTTTCAGGACTGACTCTGAACCATCTTCGGACCTTTTTCTTTTTCCTTGATTCGGAGTCCCCTGTCCTTTTCCATTAATTCTAGTCTGAAAAAAAGAATGTGATTAAGAACAGATTATAGAGGTAATCATAAACTAAATTGAACATTAAGAAGCCCTTGCATGGTCAAGTATCATAAAAGAATTGGCCCAAAAAGATGGAAGTAATTACCAGGGAAGAAGTTTCCTTTTTGTGAACAGATGAATTAAGTGATTTAAAAGAGTGATTAGGTGGATGAATATCGAGCAACGGCTTGCCTATACGAGTACTGAAAGATATAATGTCTGCAAAGCTTCTATACGAGTATCTGCTCATGTTATCTCCAAGCAATAAAGCTGCTGGGGCTTCAGTACTCTCACGAGATTGATTGTCAACTTTGAAATCAAGACCATAACATGAAAATAAACTGGAATTCCTAGATGGGGAATCGCATGCTTGAGTGGGGTCAAATTGGTCTGCGACTGGAGGGGCAATAGACCAAGTGCTGAGTAGAATATTAGACAGCTTGTTTAACCTTTGGTTATCAAGTACGCTCTCACTAAACCCACTTATGTGCTTTTCAAAATTATTGAAAGAGTTTGTGGAGTCCCAACTGTTGTCCAATTTCTTTACGTAGTCGCAGGCAGGTTCAAACAATATCCCAGCAGTGGACATACTACTCTTGGATGATAATGCATCAACAAACTTCTCTTCCACATCTTGATTGTTTTGCACTTCTCCAATATTGCTTCCAACACTACTCCTGCAAGGTTCAATAATCCTAAAAGTTATTTCACTAGGAAAAACAATCATTAAAGCACACTTTTCTCTTTTTCTTCGGCTAAAAGATTCTTCTTTCCACTTAACCCAATCAAACAACAATCAAGATAAGTAGTGCTAATAACTTATAATTATTATAAGGTATATATTTTGTGAAAATATATGTTTATGTAAATGGTGCAACATATTGATAAACTTACAAAAGAACATGGCTCCAAAGACTATTATCAGAGGCCTGTTCTCCAATCAACTCGTTTGATGAAGCAGGCTCAAAAAATCGGCGAGAGGATTCAACGGTCAAGCCCGAGTGGCCGTTGGAGGCATTAGTAAATGATGTAGAGAGTGAAACATCCTCCTCACAAGAGGAGTTGGAGTTAGAATTCGAATTATTCCATGAAGATAGATCCCACCAGTTGGGTGGCGTAAAGGAAGAGGTAGCAACGGCAATGCTATCTGTCCATTCTTCAGCCATATCTATCTCTAGGCTCTAGCTATTGGTGGCTGGTGCTCTCTTTTTCCTTCTGCTGGTGGAGCTTGGAATTTAAGAACAAATACATTCGTTGGTGGTGACGTAGGTGGGATCAATTATACGGGAGACAATAAAATATGCAAACCTGTTTTTTTCCACTAATGTTCGGGGGCAATTATTATATACGAGGCTGGGCCAGCCAGAATTTGGTTTTGAATTGCCAATATGTTTTTCGATATGTTTGGCTTACGGTTGCAAATTTTGCTGGACTATATTTAGGACTGACATTTTTTGACATGATCTACAAATTTAACATGAAGTTAACACAAAAATATAGGATTTGAGTTAAATAGATTCGGGTCGTTTATGACCTGTTTAATAAACATGTCAATCGGATCAACCCGATTGACCGCAGATAACTCGTTTGATCCGTTTATTTATTTATTTTTGAGTAAAATCGTGTCAGATTATGATTGGGTCAACCTAACTCGATTCACTAAATAGATTAAACGTGTCGAGTTCAAATTGAACATAATGGATTGATGGGTCAAATAAATTAATCTGAACTCCAATCATGAACCCGTTTTACCGGCCCAAACTACACCCCCTCCCTCCCTCCCTCTCTCTTCGCGTGCATAATAACAAATTTTTTCATGTGGATAAGGTGCACGACACTATTGGTTCGTAAGCCATAGGAGGTGGCTCTTGCTCTCAATGTAAAGATTATTTAAAAAAGAAAAGAAAAAAAAAATCAAAATGCTAAGCAAATTAAGAACCTTTTTCTCGAAACGTCTATTTTTATATAAAGAAAAATTGTAATTAAAACTATTCAAAGTAAAAAAATTACTGGAATAAGACAGAGATCAGTTGCTTTGCCTAAAACCAATAAGAATATAAGATAATCCACAAAAAAAAAATAAGAATATAAGATAAGCGCTCCCATTAACCATAGTGCTATCCGACATGCTTTTACTTTCCTTGACAAAATATGGCTAGGGTTGTACAACACGTGTCATGGAAGTGCACACTTGTTTCCTACTTTTTGTAAAACTTTATATTAGACGTGCAATTGCACGCCACTCTTTGAAGAAATTAGAAAAAGGTAAAAAATCATTTTATTTTATTTTTTAAAAAAGGTCATGCATTTTTGTGGCCTTCTTTTTAAATAACCAACAAACCGACAAATTAATTAATAATTGTTGACCTACTTCCGTTACAAAAGTAATCACACACGGCTTTCTTAACTAATTTTTACTTGGTGTGCAATTTCCCACCCCCGGCCCACTTTCATTTCAGGCCAAATTCACTAGAGATTGTGGTCCCCTTGGCGGGAACCGCCCAAATACTCAATTAATTATTTGTTTCCTGTTTTCATTGCGTTTGCTCATAGCCATGTGTCATGGCAGATTGTATTAGGAGGCACTGGTATATAGCAAGGTTTTGTTTTAACAAACTGATGTAGTGGTTTATGGATAAAGAGTTTTTACAATTTAAAATAAATTATAAATTTTCAAATTATTTGAATTTAGACCATTTTTTTTTATTGAACGGTGTAAAAAATATTATTTATAATTATTAAAAATATGATATGTTACCAATGAGAATTTAGTATATATAATTGCTATTTTTTTTTTTTTAGTATCTCTCATTCATTTCTATTTATTTTTAAAATTTTTTTTTTTATAAATCTATCATTAAATTTGTATGACCCACAAGCGGGTTTTAAGATTCAATAGTTGAGTTGAAAAAAATATGGATGGGAGATGGTTAGGTAGCATGTCTCATGGGTATATTTTTACTAAATTCTTGCGCTTTATGTCATAAAAAAGTTTTGAGCAAAAAATTGTCTTTTGGACTGATTATTTTTTTAATGCCTCGGTAACATGCCACCATTTTAATATGTAGCATTTCAATTCGTTTGATGCAACGAATGACCTGAGTACACATAATTTTGAGAATATACACTTTCTTTAAAATTGTAATAGATTATGATACGTGGTTTTATGATGAAATAAATTAAAATAAAAAAAGTTTAAGTACTCTTCTCAAACTAGCATTTTATTGTTAATGTCGCTCAAACTATTGATTAAATGTCTCTCAAAATAAAAAAAATAAAAGGTGAATAATATTTTAAGGCCAACAAAAAGATAAAAATGACCATTAAGATTTGTCAATAAATAAGAATATCCTTATAAATAAAAAAATAAAAAACAAAGCAGAAAACAAGAGGAGATGATTAACAAATGGCCACCCCGTGAAACCCTCATCCCCAAGAAAGAAACTCATCTCAGGATCTTATTTATGCCTTTCTGCCCGATAAACAACTCTCTGTCCTCCAATTCTTGGAAAACGCATCAACTAGCAAGAGAAGAATTGGAAACTCGCTACACACGCATGGATGCAGCATCTGATGATGTGATAATGAATTCTGCTTCTAGCGCGAAGGGTGGTGCGGGTGTAACCACCTCCGGCTGCTGTTTTGGAAGTTGCGGCAACAAGCCCAATTAATCCATCATCATAAACAGCGTAGTCAAGAAGGGATGCAATGCTGTGTACCGCCAAGGCAATGGTGCTGTAGACGTTCGGTTGGGTGATTGGAGAGTACGTAATCTATGGGTTGCTCGGCAACTCTCATTTAGCCAAGGCTAAACCTCTTTATTTTTTTAGTTTTTAGTTTTTTTTTTTTTTAAATGAACTATATTTTTGTCATTGAGGGATATTGACAATTTTTTGTAGATTAGGGAGAACATTTACTCAAAATCAATAGTTGGTTGGGGAGACACTGAGAATGAAATGGTAATTATTTGATGGGGGTATGTGGATTTTTCTTAAATAAATAATTTAATTAATGGAAAAAGGCAAAATCAGTGTGTTGGAGTGGTTTTTGGACCATTTCCTCTTGATGGGTTGGCGGTCCAAAGGCACGCAAGGGAGGCCCAGGAAGACTAGACCCGTACATCTTCTCATGCGTTTAGCTCTTGCGAAGGGAACAAATGGTCAGAGGATCATTGGCCGTAGCTGAGGACACTCTGATGATTAAATCAGCAATGTGCTGTCTGGAGAGTAGAAGCCTCATGGGCTTTAATAATTGTTGCCCGAAGGTGATACACGCGCGAGCGCTACCGATTTTAAATTTATAATTAACTGCTCGCGATAGATCGTACTCTTGCAGGATAGTTCTAAAAGAGGGTATCATCCACAAGGATTGTGTTCAATTGTGTAATAATGAAATCTCTAAAGTTGCATCTAACCTAACTCATAAGTAAGAAATGTTTTTGTAATTTTTAAACTAAAAACTAAAAAACACAAACTTTAAACTAAGTTACGCAAATTGGATTTAAAAGTAGTAGGGGAAGTATAGGGAATTGATTTCACTCAACCCTCATACCACAAGCGAACCGTAACTAGCATGGATCTTTAGCAAAAGTATGATATGAGTGTGTAAAGGTTGTCAATTCTTACAACAAACTCAACATGAAAATATTATCGAAAGAAAATAATAAAGCATCATAGTTTCGCACTAGTCACTCACCTAACATCCTACATGTGATATAACTCGTGTTCCCTAGCATGCGATATAAGTTCTCTCAATAGCCTATACAATTTCATAAAATAAGCATAAAATATCATAAGTTTCCATTCCTCCTTCCATCTATTCTAAGTTAATCTAAGTGTGGATTGAGTCGTGGTCCCTAGCATACCCTATCAAACTCGCATAAAATCATGTCACAAGCATCATTGCATAGCCTATGCTTTCTCAATCAAAGACATTAAAATCATTCAAGACTCAAATAAATTCCTCATAGACAAGAAACAATTTTCATCTCAAATGGTATAACATTAAGAACAATCCTTATGCATATACAATCACCATACCATTTGTACAAAATCCAACCTAAATACAATCAACCTATAGCACTTTGGATTGAGCTTCATCAAACCCTACAAGGGGGTTTAGTTCCTCATGAAGGANACAAGCATCATTGCATAGCCTATGCTTTCTCAATCAAAGACATTAAAATCATTCAAGACTCAAATAAATTCCTCATAGACAAGAAACAATTTTCATCTCAAATGGTATAACATTAAGAACAATCCTTATGCATATACAATCACCATACCATTTGTACAAAATCCAACCTAAATACAATCAACCTATAGCACTTTGGATTGAGCTTCATCAAACCCTACAAGGGGGTTTAGTTCCTCATGAAGGATTTGGATTTCTTCATTAGGTTGAAGAAAATCATTTCCTAAAGGAAATGAGTGCTCTGGGCTGGTTCTACCTACTGTCTAAAGCAAGAAATTAGATCAAACTAAGTTAAAAACTACAAGAAAACACTAAGAACCCAGATCTCTGCCTCTCCTATCGTTTTTGGATATATAGAGAGGAAGAGAGTTTAGATCTTTACAAAAGAAGTTAAAATTACAAAGATCTTGATCCAAGTGGTGTAGGACAGTTCTGAGGATGAATTTTGACGCCTACAACTGACTGGCAAGCTGAAATTTTGGATAAAAAATATCTTCCACCATCGTTAGCTATCACAAAAGATCTTCCAAGTCTGGAAGGTTCGACGGTGCTCGATCCCTAGATTTGGGCGCTCGAGCCCTGGTGCTTGGCTGGCGCTCGATCCCTGGAATTGGGCGCTCGAGCGCCAAGCTTCTGGCTAACGCTCGATCCCTGATTTGTAGTGCTCGATACTCACCACTTGAACAGCACTTCAACTTCTCTTAACTTATCTTCAAGCTTAATGTCAATGATATATTTTGAATTTTCATTAAGACCTGAAAATAAGACAAACCCTAAAACACACTAAAATATTAAATAACAATACAAACTAAGGTATAACATATGCGAGTTAAGGGGCTTAAATGTGTAACATTTAACAGTTATCGGAAGGCCTATAAAAGAAAGATGAGATGAAATTGAGTGATGTGGGAAAAGCGGTTTAAAGGGAGGCCTCAGCTAAAAAGGGAATATGAGATGCTGGTTTCAGCTGGTGTTGGGCTATTTTCGCTCATCTTTCTTTCTCAGCTAAATATTGCAGGAACTCTTATATGTCCAGTATTGGATGTGTTATGTTGGTGGGTTTTTAGGGTCACTTTTCTTCGGAGGGTCTGCGGCCCGATATAGCATTGGACGACCCATATGGGTTTGGACCAGCTAGTGGATTCGTGAGTCGAGTTCTTGCAAAATGAATAAACGGTCAGAGGATCCTCGGCCGTAGCCGAGGATACTCTGATGGTCAAGTCATGTAATGTATCGAAAAAATCATTTAACTTATAAATGACTTAGTGGTACGCCTCCCAACCTTAACCCCTCCAGGGTTAAAACTCAGAGATCAAACACTCTCAAAAGGAATGAGAGTCTATAATGGAAAACTTGTCACTTATAAATAATAAAGATAGCAACTAATACCCATAATAAAGAATATCAGAATAGCAAAAGAAATAATAGAGATATAACTAATACCCATACTAATGTCTTCTAATAAGGTCAAAAGACCAGTCTTCAAAATAACATAAGGATTATTACTTTAGTTCTAAACATGAACACAAAATCAGTTGACCTCCAACTCGAGATACATCTTGTAAATTATATCTATCTTGTCGTGGCAAGGGTCGCCACCTCCAAACCAGATCCTAGCCAACCACACTGGCTTTAACTTGTCAAATATCACCCGGAGGACATCCTCCAGTTGAACTAGATGTATCCCATACACATCCATCTTCTAAAGGATTTATCAAGTTGCATAAGAATATAGGTGAAAAAAATACAAGAGTAAGTCCACGACTTAGTGAGTAATAATACACATGTTACACATTATCATTTGTGAACTTAGTTTATAAATCACAAGCATTGTTATCTTCAGTTTATAGTATAAAGATGTCATGATGCAATATATTTATAATACATGATATAAACATGAATATATGATATATTAACAATATGGTTTACTTGAGACATTACCCTCTCTCAGCAAGGTTAGCGTGTCCCAAAAGACTTCTGGTACAATTCCGATGCCTCGGATATTGCACAAACAAACCATCTTATACTAGCAGTCCGATCGAGTTTGACCTCGGGTGGCCCATACTGACTAGCAAAGTCGTAACTGGTGACCCACTCAAAGAATGGTGTGCTATCACAAACTTAACCATTGGATCCAAGGCCCTCTTCTTGAAATAAACTTCTTTGACTACAGAATCAACTCGTAATGTTAGTAAACCCATGACCATTATTTCATTACGAAACGGTGCAACCATGTCATGCAATGCACATTAATCTTTGTGTCTTTTATATGCACGTTTTTCACAACTTATCATTTCATTATTTTTGTTAATCACAACCATTTTCACAAATAGAGTGCACAATTGAGAATAAATAGGAATTTCATGAGAGTTGTAAACATATATGTTTTGTACATCAAAATAGTCATGTTATGCATAAAGTGTAACAATAACAAGTATCCATGTGAGTTGTTACTCACTTGTGTCATATGGATCAACCAAATACTCTTCCACGCAGTCCTTGACTTTTGAATCTGAGAAACGATCTTACCATTAGTCTTATGACTTGAGTTAAACAAGTTCTAGGCCTCTAATAACCCAAAAGGACATTCTGTTCGAGCATCGAATGTTTGACTAGGAGGGTCAAACGTTCTACACCTGCACATCAAACGTTTGATGAGGAACATCGAACGTTTGATGAGGTCCAAAAACTCATTCTAGGTCAAATCTTGGTCCTTTTCTGGTCTCTAACTCCTTTTAAGGTTTCTTAAAGGTCTAACAAAAGATAATAAGGGGTCTCATACGTCAAAAACAAGGTTTCAGGTATCAAACTCCTTAAACCAACACAAACCAACCTAATCTTAAAAAAATCAACTAAAACTCTAAATGATCAAGCTTAAGCTAAACAACTCAAAAAACTAGACACAACAACAACTAAACAAGATAACAATTAGCAAATAACAGCAAAGAAAACGAACTAGGCAAGGATAGGTACTTCTCAAGCCAAAAACCTTCTCTTCCTCCAAACTCTCTTTCTCACACACACACAAGGCTCTTTGGTCTGCCAATCACGAGTGAACAGTGTAAAGAAGGGGGAAAGAGTTGTATTTATAGAGCTAGAACATCTAGTTAAGGATTGCTGGATTTTTAGGTTCATCGAACATTTGATGTACTATTACCCAACGGTCTTAGGATTTCCATCGAACGTTTGATAAAAGCTTCGAACGTTTGATAAAAGCACATTATGTTCCATTAAGCATCGAACGTTTGAGATTGTCTGACATGCACATTAATCGAAAGTTTTGCTGTACAAATATCCATCTAATTAAATAGGCGAATAAATGCACGTTTTACTCGCAAGTTCACAAGATCAAAACGATAGTATAGAGAGCAAGTACGAGATCATTCCCATGAGAATTGGTATAAATTATGCTTAAGAGAAATTCCTAAAAAGATATTTTGAATGAGAGAAGGCAAAAATATAAAATTGAAATAATAAGAATAAAAGTTAGAGCTTGGATATCCACCACCAATCATACTCAAATAAGATAAACAATATGCACAATGCTACAATCATATCAAGATACTCACTGTTTGTCAGTCTAAGGGCATGGTATCTACTCCAAAAGCCATTGATTTCCCTAAGTAATGAATTAGGTATGGTATCTACTCTAACTCTTCTCTTTCTCAAGGGATTTAGCATGGTATCTACTAAATTGTTCCTTGAGAAAGCATAAATCTATAGAAATCAACAAATACACTAAAACCTAGAACACAGTAACTATTCTGATCTTTTCATATTGATTACCCCAAGAACCCGCAATTGGTTCTTTTGTCACTCTACTAGGCCTAGGACTCGGTCATCCAAATTGACAAAAATCATCCTCATAAGAAAAATAACAAAAGAAAAAACAAAAATAAGAAAACTAGAAAACCCTTCTTTGAAGCCTTTGATTCTTCTCCTCAAGCTTGTCTGTTTGTTTTTGGAGGACTTATGGGAGTATTTATAGAGTTCAGGAACAACCATAGGTGATTTCGTGCAGCCTACAAGTCTAAAATCGAGTTGGAGTTGGATTAAAATATTTCCAAATCGGGTCTGCTGACTTCATTGTACTCCAACGCGCGATTGTGCTAGAGCCCTTTTTGGATTGTGCTTGAGTTCTTTTTGTGCTCGAGCCCTTCTTAGGTTGTGCTCGAACTCTTTTAGTGCTCGAGCATTTTTGGGTTGTGCTCGAGCTCTTTTACTGCTCGAGCTATTTTCTTCAGCTTTTCACTAAAATGTCTTTTAAAGTTGGAACTTGATGGAATTGATTTGTTTTTCTTCCAAAACCTACAAAATAAGGGAAAACATAAAAATAACACAAAACATAATATTATAATGAAACTAAGAGATTAACATATGTGAATTAAGGGGTTTGAATGTGTAACATTCAGCACTTATCAAGTTTCCAGGTGAATCAGTGTTGGGGATCATGTGATAAGAATATATAAAAACTTTAAACATCATCATGCGCAGCGAAAAAATAAAAAAGCATGTGATCGTAGCATACTTCAAGAGGAAACATAGCATTTGCTTATTCTAGCAAAAAGAGAAACAACAAGTTTGTTGTTACTTACAAATCGTGTAGGCCTCTTTTAGGCATTTAGAAATATTTGCATGAGTCTTTGAATCCTTCTTCATGCTTGTTGTTGTTGATCTTCAAAGGTTGAAGAACAATGCCAAGAACTCCAAGAATTTTTAGATTTTAGAGATCTAAATCATCAAAGGACTTGAAAAAGCTTCGAAGAACAGAAAGAACACCAAGAACAAAGTTCTTCAAATTTCAAATCTTCTTCTTGATGGCTGAATATGACTGTTGTACGAAATACTAACTTAAATAATAAGCTAATATTTGCACGTTTTACTCGCAAGTGCACAAGATCAAAACAATAGTATAGTAGGCAAGTGCGAGATCATTTCCACGGGGATTTGGTAGATTATGTTTAGAAGAGATTTTCCGAAACTGAAATTAAAAGGATCAATTAAGTTGGTGGTTGAAAATCCAAATTTAAAGGAATTAAACTATGCTGAATTAAATAACAAGAAAAAAAAGGAGATTTTTGAGAAACAAAAATAGTAGGTTGTTGTGAACAATG
Organism: Betula pendula; assembly: GCA_900184695.1. Taxonomy (NCBI): domain Eukaryota; kingdom Viridiplantae; phylum Streptophyta; class Magnoliopsida; order Fagales; family Betulaceae; genus Betula; species Betula pendula. The sequence continues at coordinate 1,062 of FXXK01000936.1, read as the reverse complement.
GTAAAATAAGATAGGGCATTGATATCCACCACTAATCATACACTTTAAGTACCACGACTTGCATATATTCCAAACCATTTTTGAGATGCTCATGTTTGTCAACCTAAGGGCATTGTATCTACTTCAAAAGTTATTGATTTCCCTAAGCAACGAATTAGGCATGGTATCTACTCCAATTATTTTCTTTCTCAAAGGATTTAGCATGGTATCTACTAAGTTGTTCTTCAAGAAAGCATGAATCTATGGAAATCGACAAACACACTTAGTCTAGAACATGGTATCTATTCTAGTTTCTTCATGTTGATTAACTCTAAGAAGCTCTAAAAGTTTCTCTTGTCACTCTAATAGGCCCAAGACTCGGTCATCCAAATTGACCTATATGACAATCTCCACATAAAAACATGCATATGATGATCAAGATAAACACATTCCATATGATGAATGAACAAAAATCCAGAATTAATCAAGTGAGCATCACAAGTAGTTTGCAACATAACAAGTCAATTCCTTAAAGATTACATGACTAGGGCTTCAATCAAGCCCTATTTAAGAGTTTAGTTACACATAATTAGAAAATACATCATCTTCATACAAGAAAATAGGAAAAATAAGAGAAAAGAGAGAAAAACTTGGAAAAGTGGCCGTGAGGTGCTGCTGCTGCTGGAGCTCCCTGGTTTAGTCCTGCAATGAATCAAATCCCCTTAGCTGTTCTGAATTGGTCTTCAAGAAAGAGAGAATTCTTCCATTTTTTTTAGTCAAAAAGAGGGGGACAAGGAGGGGAATCATGGGCACATGTTTTGGGACTTTTTGTGGCTGCCTAATGCTCCCTAGAGTGGACAAAACAGCCACCCACTAGCTGCACCAACCTGGCACCACCGCACTTGTTGATTTCTTTTCATTCTCTTTTCACACCTGCAGTAATGATGAGAAAACATGGCCACTGTCCATGTGCTTTTTGACCATCAAATATTCCGAATTGGATCTTGCACATAAAATAACATTTGTGCATCTCTGAGTCAGCTTTCCAATGCCACTGACCTTGCCTTAATCATCTCTCTCTTT
>FXXK01000935.1:145571-165544 GCA_900184695.1 Betula pendula | reverse complement strand
AAAGAGAGAGATGGTACAGCACATGTATATAAAAGAGAATGCTAAAATGTTTGTATAATAATAATAACTTATGTGGGAAAAGAATCTAGAAGGTAAAGAAAAATGTAGAAGTTTTTCCATTGGAGCATGTACACGTGAATCTAATACCATCATCGCGAATTTTGGGAAAACCTATGAAGAATCTTGAGTGGGGCTGCTGTGAGGTTGCCCAACGTGCATGTGGTGAAATGCAATGTGCTGATCCATCCTCCCCTCCTTATTGGAATTTCGTCCTCGAAATTTAAATGCAATATATATAAAAATCATAACTAGGAGTTTTACCTTAATTCACAAACAAATCTGGATATCTGTTCTTCATATCCTATTCAAGCTTCCCATGAAGCTTTCTCCATTCCATGGTTTCGCTAGAGTACTTTCACGAGCGGAATGGTCTTTGTTCTTAACTGTTGCTCCTTGCGATCCAATATCTGAACCAGCTATTCTTCGTAAGTCAAGTTCGGCTGAATATCTAGTGGTTCATCATGAACACCACGTCGTGGATCATGCACACACTTTCGTAACTGCGACACGTGAAAAACATTGTGGATATTAGCCAATTCTGGTGGTAGCTCAACCCGATAAGCCACAGGGCCAACAGTGCCATTAGCGTAGACTAAGCTTTCCTTTCTTGCCAAAGCGAACCACACCACGCATAGGTGATACTTTAGGATACACAAGGTCATCGACATCGAATTCGAGCTTGCGGCGGTGTTTTTTCGTGCAACTTTTCTATCTACTTTGAGTTGTGAGCATTCTCTTCCGAATAATTTCAATCTTCCCTTTCGTGCCTTGTATCATTTCCGGCCCAAGTATTTGACTTTCGCCAACTTCGTCCTAATACAATGGTGATCTACATTTGCGTCCGTACAGAGCTTCATATGGTGCCATCCCAATAGTTGGTTGAAAACTATTGTTATAAGCAAACTCAACTAAAGGTAGGAATTTAATCCAATTGCCTTTAAAATCAAGTACGCATAATCTAAGCATATCCTCAAGAATTCTAATAGTCCTTTCTGATTGCACATCAGTTTGTGGATGGTATGCTGTACTAAACCTCAATTTTGTTCCCATAGCTTCTTGTAATCTCTTCCAAAATTTCGAAGCAAATCGAGCATCTCGGTCAGATACTATTGAAACAGGCACTCCATGCAGCCTGACAACTTTTGCATGGAATCAGTAATTTTAAAAGGAACAAAATGAGCACTCATAGTAAGTCTATCAACTATTACCCATATTCCTGAGTATACATCGAACTTCTAAACCATGTTACTCCCCCGTGATTTATTGCATTACTAATTGTGGTTAATACTTAAATCCAAATTCTTTTATAGCTCAGATCTCACAAGGTTGTTTATACATCCTTCAAATCTCAATATCTTCAATCCTGATTACTAGGTTTTGTACAATACCATAATCTAATCATGAGCTTGAAACATCAACCGAAGTATTATACCCCAACCTATCTCCAAAATACTTTATAGATAATAGGTTTTATCATTAAATGAGGCTTAGACATTAATCTCTTAATTTCATCAATACAAACGTCTATTCTTTTCCATAGTCCATAGCCTCAACTTCACTTTATTATCACATAGGTTACTCATAATCACACCTATGTTTTCTTTTTCTAGGCATTAGAAGCCTAAGCAAAGTGATTTAACTTATCATACGTAAACCTCCAATTTAATCATCAATCCCATGTTCCTTATGGATGTAGCCCATAATAATCCTTTAACCATAACAATTGAGTACCAATGCTATCTAGTTCTTATCTCCAAAAGAGAATAATAACCCTCTCACAATTTAGAACTAACACATACATTCAATCATTGAAAGATCGCACCTATCATTACTTTAGTCTTCTTTTTGATATGACTGTATGAATTCATACCAAAGACGTATACTCTTGGCCTTGTTGACTATCATTTACCTTTGGCGCTTCCTTGGGACAGTTCCCAACTTGGTGACTTTATCTATCCACAACAATCACATGCTCCAGTCGTGATTCTGCATTCTCCAAATCAAGGCTTCCCATAAGGAAGGCATACGAACTTCTGTCCTTCCTTTATGCTTTGGAAATCATCTTTCGTCCTTAGATCTCAAGCTCTCATCATCAAACATTCTCTTTTCTATTGTTGTTAGGTCAAGACAACAATCAATCAATCCAATGTTAGTCATACAAGTTAACTTATTTGTCTTATTCCTCATAATTCTAACTTATCACATAAGGTAGAACAATTCTAATCTCTTTATGCCATAGACTTTAATCTATACCTCCATATGGATTCGTCAACCAATACTTTATCAATCTGAATAATGGCAAATTGCTGTGCCAACTGATCAATTTCTAACATCGGCTCATTTTTAGCACTACAATACTTCCTACTCAATGCATCAGCCACAACATTGGCTTTACTAGGATGATAAAACATCTCACTATCGTAATCTTTAATCAATTCTAGCCATCTACGCTGTCTCATATTCAAATCTTTTTGTTTCAGTTCTTGGAAGCTTTCTTCACATTCATTACTCCATACTTCACTAGCCAATCCATGCCTAGTATGACATCGAATCCAAGCATTTCAAACACAACTAACTTCGCTGGCAAGGTTTTATCTCTTACAATAATTGGACAATCTTCCACATATTTTCTACAAGTGATAGCATCTCCAACAGGTGTAACTACAGATATGTTTTGCTCTAATGGTTGCATGCTCAACTTACACAATTTTACGTATGAAGATGATATAAAAGAATGAGTTACACCCGAATCAAATAAAGTGCAAACCAGGCTACCAAAAAGAGGAATGGTACCTGTGACAACATCAGCATTGCCTTCTTCAGCTTCAGCATTTGCAGGAGTAAGTGAGTAGACCCGAGCTTGAGCGGGTTGTCTGTGCTGAAATCTGGTACCAAGAGTTCCTTGTCCCGCAGCAGTAGTTATCGGACAGTTACTAGCATAGTGACCAGTCTTGCCACATCGAAAACAGCCCCCGGTTGCGGTTCGGCATTCTCCGAAGTGTGATCTCCCACATGTTGTACATATAGGTTTTGAACTCAAATTTGATGGTGGATGATTTCTCTTGACAGCATTACCAGAACTGCTACCCATTGCTTGCTTCTTTGCAGGATAAGTGGGTTGAGGTGCTGACCGTTTCCTTAGAGCATACTCAGCAGTTGCTTCCTTCATACTCCTTTCAGCAATAAAGGCCGTATCTACCATTTCTGTAAATGTCGCGATCTTGAGACAAGCAATGTGATCACGAACACCCGCATTGAGACCATATTTAAACCTCTCCATTCTGGCTTCTTCATTGGGTAATAAGGTTGGTGCATACCTTGACAATTCCAAAAACTTGTTAGCATATTGCTCCACAGCCATATCGCCTTGTGTCAAAGTGAGGAATTCCCGGGCTCTCATTTCCCTTTGCTCTTTTGGAATGAATCGATCGTTAAATTCTCTTTCAAATCGCTCCCAAGTGATTGGAGCATTTTCACCCAATTCAGCCATCAACATACCATATTTTGATAACCACCAATAGGCAGCTTCATCAGAGAGTTTGAGGGATGCATATTCAACCATTTGCTCATCAGTGCATTTCAGAGTCCTCATAAGCATTTTTATACCTGTGAGCCAACTATCTGCTGCTATAGCTCCAGCTATACCATTAAATGTTGGATAATGATGGCGAAAGAAATTAGCTGAGGTGCAGCCAACCGTTTCTCTTTGTTCATGAGGCTGCGGTAGACGAGCTAAAACCGTGGCAATAAGTTGATTTGATTGTGCTACAAGTTCAGCCACTCCCGGCACTGCGGGCGGTGAGGAGGAGGTGGTGGAGGTGGAGGAGGAGCATCTTCACCTCCAGCCCCACTGTTCACCGACTCATCGCGGCGAAATCGTTGTGGACGTTGTCCTCTTTTTGGTGGCATTTTTTTTTTTCTGCACCGTCACATTGTAACTAGTTAGACAATGTAAGTGCATATGAAATACCACATCAATGTCAACAACATATGAGCATTTATTAAACTTGCCCATGCACGACCAAGCTTAACTTAACAATTTATTTTCTCTTTAGGCTTTTAAGTTCCTATAGCACCGACACTATACTCTAGACTTAGACAATCTAGACAACCTATCTCTCACAATAGTCCCTAAGAGCAAATTGCTCTGATACCATAATCTGTGACGACCCGATTTCATAACGCATATATATATTTTTTTTATTATGTTATTCTTCGCATCAACTCACATGTCGTACATGCTACAAGCATCATTATCTCATAATATGAGCATATCACATCAGAGTAATTCATAAATTGCAGCGGAAACTAAATAACTAACACTGTGAGAGTAACATAACCTGGAGCTGACATAAACTATATACAACAGTTTTACAACACCTGCTATACAACAAAAGAAAGGCTATCAAAAATGCCACATGCGGCCAGCAAAGTACATAATTCTGTTTCTACATATACAACAACATGATGTACAACAAAAACTAGACTACACATGAGTCTAAGCAAAATACCAATAGGCGTACATCGCCCTCAGTCATGGTAACCCAAATGCGCAGCCACAGGATCATCATCCTGATCCACAGTACCTGCATCAACAACATCCTCTGAGGCGATCATGGAGTTAACCACATTCGCCCAGGCGGATATATGAGTCCGTGGTCTCAGCGGTATAAGAAATCACTAAGTTTTCACAATGAGCCAACCTCACAGGGGAGATTCTCCTGCAAGGGCCCAGTGAAGGTGGCCTTTACCCGGTGCACTTGAAGAATTTCTCAAAGAATAAGCTCCAAAGGCTCACGGCATTTCTTGGAGTACATACCTCATCTTCCATTTGGCATAAACGACTAGGACACATCCACATTCCAAAGTTTTCATAAATTAATAAGTTCAAATCAACTCCATATGACAAGCTCTAGCTAAGTCTGATCCCATGATTTGTATTGATTGTCAGCTTGCTAAAATTCGACAATTGTCATTTCCAAAATCACAAACTATCACTCATTCCCCCTTAGAACTTGTACACAGTGATATATGAACATCTCCTATTTTTTCAATAAGTGGATGCAAGTATTATGCCATATTTGTTGATGATTATTCTCAGTATTCATGGTTGTTTCCTTTAAAGCAAAAATCTGATATGCTTGGTTGTTTCATCAAATTTAAATGCTTGATAGAAAATCTGCTTTCCCTTAAAATAAAAAAGTTGCAAACTGATGGTGGTGGAGAATATACATCCCATCGCTTCCAAGATTTTCTTTCCACTCATGGCATATTTCATCGGATCACATGTCCACACACTTCCCAACAAAATGGGATTGCCGAAAGGAAGCATAGACATGTTACTGAGACAGGCCTTGCTTTACTTGCACAATCTCATCTTCCTCCCAAATATTGGGTTGAAGCTTGTCTCACGGCTGTTTTTCTAATCAACCGAATGCCAACACCAACTCTTCAATATTCCACAATATTCACAAAACTTTTCAAGGTCGAACCTGACTATTCTACGTTGAAAGTTTTTGGATGCGCTTGTTATCCACTCCTTCGTCCATATACCAAGCACAAACTGGAATTTAGGAGCAAACAATGCATTTTCCTAGGCTACAACTGCAATCATAAAGGCTATAGATGCATGGATCCCACTACTCTCAAGGTCTATCTCTCCAGGAATGTTGTGTTTAATGAGACATTATTCCCTGCACAAGTAAAGGTCATAGCTTCATCGCCTACAAGAGACTCCTCTTCCCTACAAGGTACTGTTCTCTTACCCTCTCACTTTTTCTCTGTTAATTACATTCCCATTGATCCATCATGTGGCACAGTAGAATCATGTGAAACTCCTTCACCTACTACCCACAATCCCTCTTTGCCTACCACTGAACCTGCCCTTGATAGCCCAGTAGGTACTGCTATGGATTATAGTCCTCCACAGCCAAATTTTGAGTTATCCTCTCCTGTGTTTGAGAAAAATTCTGCAATTCCAGCATCTCCCCATATCCCACAGCAACTTTCTGATCCGTTCCTTATTGTTCCAAAGCATGGTAGCAGCCCGCTTCGACAGTCAACCCTTGCCCCCTCTATTGATGCTACCCCATCTTTTCCACCTACACCCAACATTTCTCATAAGGTCACTAGGTCTCAAACAGGAAATCTCAAACCCAAAAGCTTTTCTGACTTCCAGCTCTATAATGTCACCAAACATCCATTAAAAGCCTTCATTGCTGCTACTCTTCCACGTGAGCCCACCACATACAAACAGGCTGCTACAAATCCTAAGTGGCTTGCTGTTATGGAGAGTGAATTTCAAGCCTTATTGGAAAACAAAACCTAGACCTTATGCCCAAGACCAAGTGGTCGAAATGTCATAAGAAATTAGTGGGTATATAAATTGAAACAAAATGCTAATGGGACCATTGATAGATACAAAGCACGCCTCGTGGTTAAAGGGTTTGAACAACAAGATGGCATCGACTACAAGGAGATGTTCAGTCTTGTGATAAAACCAGCCACTGTACGGCTGGTTTTAGCTCTTGCTCTTGAGTTTAATTGGCCACTCAAGCAACTTGATGTGTTGATGTGCCCAATGCATTCTTGCATGGGTTCCTTACTGAAGAGGTCTTTATGGAGCAGCCACAAGGGTTTGTTGATTCCACATACCCTAATCATGTTTGCAAACTTGTTCAATCACTTTATGGTCTCAAACAAGCACCAAGAGCCTGGTTTCATCACCTTACACAGGCTTTACTTGACAGAGGATTTGTTGGCTCAATGGTTGATACCTCTCTCTTTTTACTTCGCCAATCCTCGGTTCAAATTTTTCTTTTGGTGTATGTTGACGATATTATTATTACAGGCAGTCATATTTCTCTAATTGATGAGCTGATTCATAGTTTGCAAGCAGAATTTAAATTGAAGGATCTTGGAACACTCTCCTACTTCTTGGGAATTCTTGTTCATCGAGACTCTCAGCACCTTCATCTCAGTCAAGCTAAGTATATAGTTGATTTGTTGCATCGCGTCAATATGGTTGGAGCTAAACCATACTCAACCCCATGCACCTCAGGCAAGAGACTTACTTCAACTGATGGTGATCCTCTTTTAGATCCATCCTTGTACCGCCATATTATAGGTGCTCTTCAATATTGCACTCCTACAAGGCCCGCTATCTCATTTTGTGTCAACCAGCTTTGCCAATTTCTTCACTATCCAACCACGACTCATCTGGGTATTGCCAAAAGGGTTCTACGTTATTTGAAGGGTACTGCTGACTTCGGATTGTTATTCACCAAAGGACCTTTGTATCTTCAAGCCTATTGTGATTCAGACTGGGCGGGTGATCCCTCTAATCACAGGTCCATAGGAGGCTATTGCATTTTTTTAGGAAAAATTTTGATCTTTTGGCAAGTAAAGAAACAACCAGTGGTTTCTCGATCTAGTACCGAAGCTGAATACTGGGCATTGGCTATCACCATGGCTGAGTTATATTGGTTACGTATGTTATTCAAGGAGTTACAAGTCTCTCTTCCCGCTCCTCCATAAATATGGTGTGATAATATGGGGACTATTGCTTTAGCATCAAATCCTATCTATCATGCTCGAACTAAACATGTGGAGATCGATTATCATTTTATTAGAGAGAAAGTTGTTAACAAAGATGTTACTATCAGCTATCTCTCTACTCATGATCAGTGTGCAGACATTTTCACCAAAGGGTTAACGTCTACTCGTTTCTTGCTATTGCGTGACAAGCTCATGATCATAGCACCTCCCATGAGCTTGAGGGGAACTATTAAGGTAGAAGATTCTAGAGATCCTGAGTCATCACAATCAGTAATCAAATATCAATCTCAATCCCATGTATTGCGCTCCAAGGAATCAGCAATCAATCAAATATTAATCCCAAGTAGTGTGCTACAAGAAATCAGCAAATCAGATTGATATTCACCATATCAAATTGACAGTTTCCATGTTGCATAATATGCAGCTCGTTAAACCACAGATCACGTTCCCCTGCTTGCCTTACACTAGCTGTTCTTTATATATATGGGGCAACGGCTACTTTCCTTTCAATTGTATTTTTCCTTCTTTGTTGTTGTTACTTTCCTTCTTTTGTTTTCACTTAGCTGTACAGAGTTATACATATTGTAAGTTACCATAATTGATCACTCTCTGTAACAATATAAATGGACTCCTCTGTTCTTGGATTTAATCATCCAAAACAGTTTATATCCTATTCTTTGCAATAACAACCCAACATTACAACTTTTTAAACTTTGAGAATACGTTTACATAAGTGACTAAACATAAAGAGATCAATGAAGTTTCCCAAAATTTTTTATCAAACAAGCCCAATTCATAATTGGAGATCTCAAAAAATGGGGAAGTATGGCAGATTTGAGGTGAAAAACAAAAGAAGACAAAAACTCTGGAAGTTTATCAAAAGACAACTTACAAATTGTCTTCGGGAGGTTGTGACACAGGGTGATATTACATTGAAGAAAATTGTCATAGCGGAAAATCCAGCGGATATGTTGACTAAACCAGTTCCAGTTTCTAAGTTCAAGCATTGCTTGGACTTGATTGGTGTTTGTAGTTTGTGATTACTCTTAGGGGTTTTGGAGGAGACGTCATGAAGAGATTTGCATTGGAGACTTGATGAAATTCAAGTCAAGGTGGCGATTTGTCGTGTATGACTTGAATGTCCCAAGTCAAGTGGTGGGGCCCAGCTTTATCTTTTAGCTTGTAGTGTTTTAGCCTTGTTTTGGTTCTCCTTTTACAAGTTGATTTTGGAGTTCCAATACGCTTTGGTTTTTATTTAGCCGGCTTCACACCCTATAAAAGAAACAAAGCACAATGTCTTTGATAAAGAGAGAAGAGAACACAACCGTATAATCTATTCGTGAGTTTTCTCACAAGTGTAATGCTGCACAGCCTTAAAGAATTCAGATAATATTTTCTCTTTTGTGAGAGTGAGATTTGGGTGTATTGGGGCTTTAGTTTTGAGTAATTTTCTCCCTACTACCATTTTGTTCTCCGTCTTTTGTTAGTAAATTTTCTCCAAATCGTCACCGCCAGTGGATGTAGTCTTGTTAAGCTAAACCACTTAAATCTTAGTGTCTTGTGTGACTGGTTTATTTTCTATTATGCTATTGTTTGCTTATTTGGGAATCCTAAATTTCGTTTTGTCACAATAAAGAGACTAAGAAAAAGCTGGAAGAGATGGTTGCTAACATGGCGGCAAAGAAGGAGGCATTAGAGGCTAGCCATAAGGAAGAACAAGATAGCTATCAAGTTTTGAATTTTGAATTTTGATTTTTTTTTGGAGGGAGCTGCCGACGATCTCAGATCTAAACATACCCTAAAATCCCATATCTAAACAACACTTGTAATTTTTTTTTTTTGTATCCTCTAGATTCTTCTCTTCTATGAACAAACCCTAAAATCCCAAATCTAAAATTGACCCTTCTCCACCACTCCTCCCTACACGCTCAAGACCCTATGTTTACCCATCCAAGATGCAACTAATACTCCATGGAGGGAGCCATCAGTGATCTCGTTGTTCATCACGCCCAGAAGAAGAAAAAAAAATCGGATGGTTCATCAGATTAAGAAGAAAAAAGAAGAAAGAAGGAGATGAAGGATAAGACCCAACAGATCTTAGACGAGGGATAAGACCCAATGAATCCAACAAATCACCAACCAAACAAAAAACCAACAAATCCACCAAAATACCCTGGACCCAACCACCTCCTTCCTTTCCTCCACGCTTTCCTCTTCTTCCACCACCGTTGCCACCACCGCCTCTGCCACCTCCCCCGGATCCACCCACTGCTCAACCTCGCTACTCTCAAATAAAGAAGAAAGAAGAAAGAAAGAGAGAGATGCTTGTGGGGCGTGGGACTTTGAGAAAATTAAGAAGAAAGAAGAAAAAAGGAGAGAGAGTTAGCTTTCGGTTAATTTTAAGCAGTGTGCAAAAGAAGGTGTATTGCACAATGTAAATTAACATTGCTTGGGCTCAAGCGATGTAAACATTTACATCGCTTGGGCTTAAACGATGTAATTTTTACATCGCTTGAGCTCACACGATTTAATTTTACATCGCTTAAACGCAATCGATGTAATTTTACATCGCTTGAGCGCAAGCAATGTAAATTTTTACATCGTTTATAGTAAACAATGTTAAACTAAATGACATTAAATGCCCCCTTTTTTTTGTAGTGTATTGACCAATATTGGCCAAATGAGTAAATTTTTTGTAATGCTGATAACTAGACAATGCAATTCAACAATCTAGATTGAAAATACAAATTCCGATCTGATTATCATAGTCATTCATAATAAGTGTAAACACATGAAATAAATTCAAAATAAAATAAATTGTTACAACAAGAAACAATGTTAAACACAATTCCTAATGAAATAAAAATGTTAACATTGTGTCATTGGAAATGTATCAAATAAAAAACTCAAACATCTTGCGGATTACATTAGACATTTCATCACGTTTCTTCATTGCGCTCTTCTTGATGGTTAACTAGACTTGTATAAGAAGTGCAAACAACCATCTTGACGTACAATACCAACAAACACATGTTTAGTCACAAAAAGATGAGTCAATGTTACTACGAAAATAAAATAAATGGCTCTGATAAGTATGTATACAAATCAAAATTCCAAAGTCAAAGATATGATTCATATGTAAGAACAAAGCAAGCTCATAGCGCAAGCTCACATGCACATTCCAACGACTTGTAATGTACATGCAGTCCCCTCTCCCCGCACAAAAAATACTATCTCAAGTGACTTCTTTCTAACTTAAATTTATTTTACCCCATTTTGCCTCAAAACTTTGGAATATTAAATCTCTAGTTAAATAAAATGGTTGTGATCCTCGTGGAAGCCAATTGCTACTGCTTCTCTCTTTCTAGAGAGAGAAGCTCCCCCCACTCTCTTAGTATAGTTTCCCCACCTCCTTAGTGAGGTCTTCCTCTGCTGTTTGTGTGGCTGTTAAGGGATGAGAGATGGTCTCCCTCCTCCTTTCCCCCCTTCCCTTATCCTTTTTTGCCCCTTTTTTGTAGTGTTTTTTCTCCCCTTCATTTTCTCTTCCACTCACAAACACTGTGGATCTCCTTCCTCCTCTGTCGCCTAGCGCTCCTTCGCCAGCTACTCGACCTCTACAGTGCATTGAGCGGCTTTGTCTGCCTCCATCAACCCGGAACTAGTTGGGGTTCTAGATCTAGTTCTTTCAAATCTAGATCTGTCTTCCTCCACTTATTCCGCTCTCCAACGCGTATGTCCATTGTGTTCTCTGGCATCCCTGGTTTCGTGTTGAATTTGTTGTTGGGGAGTCCACCCCTTTTTCGATTCGTTGTTGTTTTTATTTAAGATCAAGAGTGGTAAAGATCATCCCTTGTAACCCTCTCTCTAATTCAATTAGGAAAAAAAAAATCTAGTTAAATGGGTGTATCATAAAGTCTTACTAGAATAATTTTGGATCAAGAGTGGTAAAAATCATCCCTTGTAACCCCCTCTCTAATTCAATTAGGAAAAAAAAATCCTCTAGTTAAATGGGTGTATCGTAAAGTCTTACTAGAACAATTTTTTTTTGTTCATTAAAATTGGGCATCCAACTATGCAATGTTTGAAGATATCAATGACTTTGTTTGTTAATATAAAGAAAAAAAAAAGCACTTAACAAAAAAAAATAATAATAAGCCCAAACATAAAACATTCAGAATTAAAAATATGAAAGCAATTTTGATAGAGTGAACATATTTTCTTTTTAAAATTTTGGATGTTGTTAGCTAGAGAAAGAGTATTATGTGCTTATATAATACACCATCTTTTACATTTTGTTGCTTTATTTTCCTTTTCTTTTTTTTTTTACTCATGGAAAAAAAGCCCCAAAACAATTATTCTGTTTTTTGTTCCTGGCATGATCACAAGCCTTGCAGCTAGTCTTAGAGTGCACCCAGAACCCAAGGATTCGTTGCTGAGCCCTATACAACCGTTCGACAAGGCGACTACACTCAGTAGTTTAGCACATGCCTAGACTCAGCCGCAGATTGCCCCATGTACTGGAGGCAAAACCCCAGCATCGGAGACAAGGTGTCATCCTCACGTCAAGCAAGCGACCGGAATTCTCGTTTGGATAGATGCTTAGAGTAGTTGGAGCAGCTCATCGCCGTGCAGGATAGCAGGAGACTAGACCACTTAGCGGCGAGACAGGATAAGTTAGAGAAACTTGGCAACGAGCAGGAGCGGCTTCTCAAGGAACAAGTTGAAGCATACAAGAACGAACGTGAGTCGGTGGCTAAGAGAATGATGAAGGACCACGAGATTTTAGTGGAGCTTCAGCATGTAGTGAGGAGATTGAAGAAGGTGCATCTAGGTAGCGATGAAGACAACGATGACGAGGAGTGACCTCCAAGTGGACCATGACAGCTCTAGTATTTTATGGACACTAGTACTTCTTGAGGCTGATTGCTTTTGATTACTTGCTTATTTGTTGCTATGTGCACTTGTATGTGCTATCTTTTATTTGGGTTACTGGTAAAGTGTACTAATAAGAGCACTAGCAGCAGACACCAAATCATTTTTCCTAAATTGAGGAAACAAAATGCTTTTTGCTTCCCTATCAATGAACTTCACAATAGATTTCATTATCTTTCTCTATATCAATTAAATACTCTTTCTTTACTCTTATTTTATTATTTTTTCTCACTTTTCCCTTTTTGTCATTTTACCAGTTCATTGGGTAGCAGGTACTTTAAGATTATAAGAACCCATTGGTAGTTACAGTGCTACCCAATGCATTAGCAAGCACTGTAGCTTCCCAATGGTTTAGGGAAAGGAACAAGTCATATTAAATATCTGCTGCAGGTGCCTTTTTATAGTTTTTTTTCTCTGCTATGTTAAAGGAAGGGAACGAGTTCTAGGGTATCTGCTGCTAGTGCTCTAGTGAATGATTAAGAAATCAACAAAGATATGTTTATGAGTGTTCTTTTAATGCATTACAAATTAATTTTAGGCAAATTTGCACAATTTATGAAAATACTTACATTAGAATTAGCTAGGAATTAGTTAGTGATCCGCCTAACAAACAACAGAAATTGCATTTACTATAAACCACAAAAACTCGATCAGACTAACTCCAAAACCACAACATGATATCCACCACATTCACCCAAAAATTGAGGCGCACCCTTAGAGCCTAGCTGAGTGTGATGGTTCTCAAGTTATGATTTTTGCAGTTAGTTTGACCAAATCAGTCTCCATTTGGTAAACCCCACATTGATTGCACAACTAACAACCTCCAACATACACATTAAAGTGCATTCTTACATATTATATATATCGGGCATTATATATAAGCATGGATGGATGGCAATATAGAAACCAAACAATCATAAATATTGTTACCGTGCATAAAAATGATGAATAATATGGAATCAAAAAGAAAGAGAGAAAGAGAAAATTGAAACAAGGATTGATGTGGTTCGGCAATGTGCCTACATCCACCAGAGAGTACGGCTATAATTCACTATTCAATGTCTTAGGGTTACAACATCACATATTTATTAAAAAACTCTAATTGTACATATGGATTTTGGAAAGCTCCAAAATACCCCATACCATACCAGGCCAACATAAACTTAATTACGCCTAATGTGCCAGTTGCCTCTGCTCTACTCCACTCCATTCCCTTTGCTCCGCTCTGCTATGCGGAGACAACTAGCCATCCACACTAGTATTTCAGTGTTGCTCTCTATGCTTGAGAGAATATAAGCCATTTGTTTTAACAATAAAGAAGTTATCTTAGTTACATAAGCCACAAACAACTGTTAATTACGAATAGTCAACGAGATGCCTCAACAAATAGAAAACTGGAGTAAAAGCAGCACATGAGTCTCATGGGTCCAACACCACATAAACAATTCAGCTCAAGCTCCATGACTAATGTTAACGAATTGCATTATTCAAAAAATCCAACTAATGCTGTGTGAAAAGAATTGTAAAAAAATTGTTGGTATTAATGTTGCACGTTTAAGTTGTCTTTACAATATTTAGTTTACTTACAAGGGCTTGGGTTGTTTACTTGTTGGGCCTCTTCACTAAATATCAAGGCTTGGTTTTATTGATAACTCTTGTGCTTGAATACTTGGAATTTATGTTTGTTTCAGTTTCGGATTCTATTTGGTTACACACATGCATGTAAAGCCTGCATTTGTTTCAACTGTTATTAGGCAGCCCCTATTCATCATCATTTATCATATTGCAAAATATCCATACAATCCCACAATGAAATAAGACGAAAGTCTTCTAAACCATTCCCAGCCCCTATATATGGATCGTTAAATTGCTTCTCATGTCTTCTATTTATTACATTGCCTAGATTATTATTGTGATTTGTGAAGATATTTTTTCTGCTTAATTAATGAAAATTCTTTTGCTGCACGGGATTCATCCATGTGTCTCAATCTTTGCTTGGTTGATGCTGCTTTTACAGGTGAAATCGAAACAGGGATTCTTAATTCAAACGCTGATGCTACTGACGGTTTAGTAAATGATAGTAATATGTATGGTGGTTGCCTTTTATTTTGGATTGAATTCTTAACACTTCAATGGTATATGTTGGTAGTAAACTGGTGTTGTTTTTTATTTGGAGAAAGAAGTTCCTCCAAAATTATGATTTGTTGTAGTTTATAATTATGATGACGTATTTTGATTAATGTGATGATGTATATAATATTGTATTTATCAAGTATAAAAAAAAAATGAAAATATTGTATTCAATATTTCTATTTTTTTTTTAAGAAAATGCTTAAACATCAACTAGAAATCTTTCTAGGAGATTAACTAGCATTTTTTTTATTATTTTTTTTAAAATCAAATGAGGCCTACCTCTTCATTTGAAGAGGTAGGCTTCATTTGATTTAAAAAATAATAATAAAAAAATACTAATTAATCTCCTAAAAAAATTTTTAGTTAATGTTATAGCACTCCTCTTTTTTTTATTAAAAATTTAATTTCTCGTCGTTTTTTATAGTATAGGACGAGAATTTGAATAAAATTTTTACATCATTTATTTTTAAACGACATAAACAATTTGGAACATGCCAATATTCTTTCCGCAACAATATCTATGAATTAAGCGCATGAAAACACCGTAGAGCTCTGCTCTTTTCTCCTGTCCCCATTGACTAGATCACTTCTAAGTTAGAAAAATGCAGATCTAACTTCCTTGGGTGGCACGTGAGGATCACTCCCGGTGGGGAATGAACGGTGAAGGGAAGCGGCGACTGGATTTGGAAGAGAGGAACCGAGCCGGTGGCTGAACCGTCAGAGGAGATGCCTTATTGGTTAAAAAAGGAATGAGGGAAGAAAAGAGTAAAAAATACAAAGAAAGAGAGTGAGCAAATCTACACACGGCGGAGAGGAGAAGTGGAAGTGGAGGGAAGAAAAGTTCATCCCTCCTCCCCTAGAAACACCGCATGAAGCAGAGGAACACCTCATAAGAGATGTTTTTCAAAAATATCTTACCACTTTCGTTCTGATCCACCGTGCTTCAATAAAGTTAAACAACGCAAATTGCAGGCCTAAAGTTGAACAATAATTAGAAACTGTCAAAACAACTAAATATGAAAAGGATAAGTTAATTTCAAATAGTAAACAGATAACGAAAGATCAAAAGATACAAAGATAAAGATACTTGAAGATAAAAGCATAACTCACAAAAACATTTAAACAAAAAAAAAAAGGCTAAGAGCATAATAATTCCTTTTAAGTTGGATTTAAGCCCGTTTCGAATTTTAGAGAAGAAACGGTAAAGAAACTCCAATGACGCTTTGCGAACAAGCAGCTGCAATTCGCCTGTAAAGACCCTCCACTCAAGCCTCAAGGGTTTCTTCTTGGATTTGCTTGACCCACCCTTGGACGATTTGGCATCCTTTGACGATTTTGACCCTCCATTGGACGATTTTGACCCTCCATTGGACGATTTTGACCTTCTGTTCTGAGTATTTGAGTGTTTAGAAACTGAACGACCCTCTTATCTACCGGGTGTAACATAGCGAAATTGACCCCAGAAACAAAGTCGAACGCGAGATACTTTGCTTCCGATAAAGCACTTGGAAACTTTTTGAACAGCGTTGTTTCTTCCCCCGTCATTCTCAAATACTCTACTGCTAAATCAGCGAAAGGCTCTGCTAGTTGCACGATCGTGGCCCCATTGACAACAATATTACTGCTTGTTCTACTAACTTCCCTGAGGCACTTTACGAAGATGTTCATATTAAGACTCACCTCAACCTGATCGTCCCAAACTTTTGAACCGTAACTTCTATTTGGCAAATTGATATTTACATCCGGAAATTCAGCAGCATTTGAAGCTTGCCGTACTGCTAGATTGCCGAAAGCATACGTCAGGTAATGTCTAATTATCTCCTCATCAGCTTTGTTGCGGGCTTTCCCCTTCGCATCCAGATCCGGCAATTTCGTCACTTCTTTGTCCTCTTCTGTCTTCATCTGAGTCTTTATCATTCTCTCCCAAATCATGTCTTCCACGGCCCGTTTCCGAGCTGTGCGAATGCTCTCATTTAAAGACATTTTTGTCAATTGAAGATCTGAAGGTTTTTTTTGATTATGGGTTTGTTGGATGGATGGCCCTTGGCACAGATGGATGGCTGATTATATAGAAAATCTTGCCCCGAAAGCTAGATTAAAAAATTATACTGATGGAAAGTGAAAAATGTGAAAAATAATGTCGTAACAATTTTTTGGTCACGTCCGAATCACTTTAATTTGTACCGTCGTTTAAAAAAAACAAACCGACGGACAAAAAAGCCAGGCATATATTCATCTGCTAATTGGCCTTTTCCGCGTGGTGGGTCATGAAAAGTTAAAATCTAGGATATATGCCTACTTTACAAAAAAGTTAAAATCTAGGACATATGCTTACTTTACAACGCATTTAACTTTACCATTATTCTTCTGGGAAATGTTATATTTTTAATTTTTTTATCTAATTTTATTTAATTTTGTATATATGAATAAAGATAGACCCCACAAATATAAAATAAAATTTTTTAAAAAATTTTATATGTGAAGTTCATATTTATCCACATATATAAAATTAGATAAAATTAAACAAAAAAATTAAAAATATAGCATTACTCTATTCCTCTAATATTGTTGCCTTTAGTTACTAAAACAAATTACATGTGTGAGTACATATGCCTCTAGCTTAATTAAATTTAACTAATACGTACACTTGGTATAATAATATATATCCTTTACATTAATTACTTTATATAATTAATATAAAAGATATAATGGGTAGGGGTGTTCGTCGGTTAAGTCGGTGTCGAAAATAGCATTTTCTCCTTTCGCCAAATCATAGTTGATAAAGTCGGAAATTGTACCAACTTTACCGCATGTGGGCTAATTTCGCCTACCGACTTTTGTCGGTAATGACGGTCGGAAATGTCGGTTAAATCGAGTCAAGTTTCTGGTTTGGCTGGGGTGGCCCATGTACTTTTTGGGCCAATTTTTAGGTTATGACCTTGCAGCCTATGCGTTTTTTGGGTCAAAAATTAGGGTTTCTAATATGGTCATTTTCAAAAATTATGGATATTTTCAAAATATAATATGGCCCAATAATATAAAAACCTGTTTCAAATTTACATTCTCATAATCAACATTCACAAACCTATTAGATCGGTCATTTACGTTCTTATAGTGACATCATAAAATACTTTAAGAAAATTTTACAAAAAAACTCTTACAAAGTGATGTGGCACAATATGATTAGATTTCTCAAAATGTGAATTTTTCTCATTTCCAATTATATTGATTATGAAAATATGAATGTCGGTTAAAGTCGGTAGGCGGTCGGTACAAAACCATTTTCGCCTACTAACCGACAAATGTCAGAAGAAATTTTTTTCTTCCGCCTACCGACCGCCAGTGGGCGGTAGGCGGTCGAAGACGGTCGGTACACGGTCGGTACGCGGTAGGCGGTGAACTTGCACACCCCTAATAATGGGGTACATATCCTGCAAGGAAAGGCCAAAACGACGAAGCCCCACTCTCTGGAATAAAACGGGAAAAAGAAAAAAAATAATAAATAAATAAATAAAGTTCCCCACCTCTCTCTTCTTAGTATCTGTATGCTTGTTTAAAGAATTGCATGCTCTTCTTCCTTTCTCTTGGACTCAAAAAAATAAAAAAAATAAAAATGTGCGTTCCTGAAAATGAAATTATTTCTATTCTCACCTTTTGTTATTCTTATGCTTGTGGAGGTCACTTTGGAGCTAAGAGGACGATGAGAAAAGTGCTAGAATGTGGTTTCTATTGGCCGTCTTTATTCTGAGATTCATATTCTTTTTGTAAGTCATGCGATAATTGTCAAAAGACAGGTAATATATCCCAAAGGAATGAGATGCCACAAACCCCCATACTATTTTGCAAAAAATTTTATGTTTGGGGTATCGATTTCATGGGACCGTTCCCTGTATCTTTCAGTTATGTTTATATTTTGCTTGCTTTTTGATGTAGGATGGAATTTACCTATATTTTCGATAAATTTCAAAATAAGAAAAATAACAAATAGCATATTGGGAAAGTGTCGTTCAAGAAGATTTTTGTTTAGATTCAGACAGTGAAAGTATAGAAGAAAAGATCTTATCACGATCACTGTTGATTGTCAACCGTATTCGGTTGACACAAAAATCAATTTATTGATTTTCTATTTTAGATTAGGATTCTCCCAAAAAAAATAAATAAATAAAGTTTTATTAAAACTTTATTTATTTCCTTTTCAAGATTGTTTTTTTTTTTTCCTTTGTAGACTTGTATTTATTTATTTCCTTTCTAAGATTAGGTTTACTTGTTCTACTAGAATTATGATTAGTTATTCTACTAAGACTAGAATTACTTTCTCTTCAAGTTTTCTAATAGTATTTATAGGTGAGTTTACATTGTAAATAAATCACACAATTGAATNTCAGACAGTGAAAGTATAGAAGAAAAGATCTTATCACGATCACTGTTGATTGTCAACCGTATTCGGTTGACACAAAAATCAATTTATTGATTTTCTATTTTAGATTAGGATTCTCCCAAAAAAAATAAATAAATAAAGTTTTATTAAAACTTTATTTATTTCCTTTTCAAGATTGTTTTTTTTNTTTTTTTCCTTTGTAGACTTGTATTTATTTATTTCCTTTCTAAGATTAGGTTTACTTGTTCTACTAGAATTATGATTAGTTATTCTACTAAGACTAGAATTACTTTCTCTTCAAGTTTTCTAATAGTATTTATAGGTGAGTTTACATTGTAAATAAATCACACAATTGAATATTTATCAATCAGAGAATTTCTCTCAAATACTCTACGGAGTTTGTTACTTTTAAGCATGTGGGCTTGTTTTATCTTTTAGTCAGAAGACGCAGACGCTTCTGATTTGTTTACTAAGTCTTCTGCTACGTCAGTTGGTATCAGAGCAGGCGTTATCATGTTCGATGGCTACCTGAACAATGGTAGAAACCTCTTCAACAACGCCGCTTGTAGGGAAGGGGCTCGATCAAGAGCCGAATTCATGGGGTATCCGAGCCGGCATTATCCGGATTCGATGGCCAATTCATACTACAATTACAACTGCTCTAACGAATTCATTCGTGAGAGAGAGTTTGTTTCAAGAACTGACTACCAGCGATATATCAAGCGATCAAAGGCTCGATCACAACAAGTACACTTTCAAAAACAAGTACTACAATCAATGTGGAAAATCTTGGACGATATGAAGCGAAGTATCGACACGTTTGTTAACAAATATGGAGGTTGTGTCGAAACTGTCCATTACCATGATTCTGAAACTCCAAATAGACACCCCACCTATGAAGAGAATATTAATT
>FXXK01000935.1:115571-140571 GCA_900184695.1 Betula pendula | reverse complement strand
TTTTTTTCGGTTCATGACAATTTCAATCCAGTTCAACCACGTTCAGGCCATTTCCAGTGCGGTTTTTCCTGATTCAGGTCGCTTTAACCCGGTTTGTGATAGGCTTAAAGAACGTTTATAAGGATGGAGTGGTTAGTAATAGACTATTGAAACCTTAAGAAGTACGTATCCCATTCAAAATTTGGCAGTATATTCGGGACTGTAACCCTATTCAAGGCTTAAATGGATGTGCAAGACGAAAATAACAAGTCAAGAATAGACGGAAAAAAAAAAATATATGTAAGCACAATAGAATTAAAGAAAGCAGAAAATCTGTATGGGAATGATTGAATTCATGGACAATAAAGCGAATATTAATTTGTTTCTAAGACAAATATTGTCTCGCACTTGTATAATTAGTTTTGCAAAAGGAAATACAACAATTCTGTCATCAGGATATAATACTGTCTGAATGTAGTGTGCAGATTACAAATTATGAACACTATTCTAAACAAAAAATTGTGTAACAGTAGAATTGAAGAAGAGAAGAAGAAAAGATATTAATAAAATTTATGAAGAACAATAATTTTATTCAATCAACAGAACAGTTAATAACAGTTTACAAAACAATTTAATTGTGACTGTTGGAAAAGCAGTTAATGACAGTTTAAAATATGACTGTTGAAATAGAAGTTTAAACAACAGTTAAAATCTGAATTTTAAATAATAAAATAAAACAGTTATTAAACTGCAGTTGAACATATCATAAAAAATATATATGTAAATGTACACATCAGAAAAATACATATGTAAATGTGCGTCTAGTGCGAAGCGTGCTTGTCTTGAGCAACGCATTGAATGACACCAATAACATATGTCTACACAAAAGCCATTCTAGTATAAGAGAAAGATAATATCTTATAAAGCACAAATAAATCTCATATATTTTCAATGTGGGACAAAGAGATAGATACAAACGGAAGAAAGTTGAAATATTTTTAATTTGAAAGAAACTTAATTTTCATGAAATAATTTCAACAACAACTAGATGGCTTTAAATCAGTGAGCTTCAAAACATGGTTAATTTTAAATCACTACTTAATCTAAAAATTTGAGCTTATAAAAAAAAAATTTAATCATTTAATTTATGTTTTAACATTTAAATCTCCCAATATTTACTTGCAAACAAACAACCACACAACAAAACTGAAAGACAAATATAATTACTTAGAAATTTCGTTATCTTTTTTTCTTTTTCTTTACTATTTAAGGTTGCCTTATGCACATTTTAGTTTTTGTGACATTTTTTTATTGTTTAACTTCAATAAGTTTTTTTTTAAAAAAAAAAAAAATAACATCATTCTTTCATCAAAGGAGTAGGGTTACAATGAAAGATCGAGAGGAGTGAGCTACCCAATAATAAACTCAAAAAAAAAAAAAAAAAAAAAAAAAAACCAAAAACTCGAAACACCAGTCAGGAAATGGGTTTTTTCTTTTTACTCCAAAAAAAAAAAAAAAACTTTTCAGTCCTCTTTACCTTGGACAAAGCCAAAAATTGGGTCGCATAAAGCGGATAATGCACCAAAACAATGGAGTAGAGGGTAGGGGCATGACACTTGAAAAAGCCTTCCAACCTGCCTAAGAAAAAACAACCCTTTACGGGGATTGAGGGGTGGCTACTACTAAAGTAATGGAAAACAACCCTAGAATGGGTTGAAGGGGGTATGCACTGTTAAGAACAGAACAAAACTCTAAAATAAAAGGTCTTCCACTTAGGATGAAACAACAGATTTCAATGAGACTTAAGCCCAAAAACAACATAAGACATAAATAATTTTAAAAAAGAAGAAGCAGAAATACAAAGAAAAACTCAACAATAGCAAGCCACATGCAAAGCAAACGACAGAGGAGACGGCAGCTGATTGGGGCGTGCAAGCTACTCACCGGCGCTTGGAGGCCTACTTGAGGAGAGTGGAGCGACGTGGAGAGGCATTGTCCGTGGAGTCGATGGCATGGTGCGTTTGGCGAGGTGGAGGATGGAAGAGCCTAGATCTAAGTTGGAAAAACCCAAATCTAACTTCCTTGGGTGGTGTGTGGGGCTCACTCCTAGTGGGGAATGAACGATGGAAGGTAGCGACGACTGGATTTGGAGGAGAGGGGCCAAGTTGGTGGCTGAACTGCCAAAGGAAATGCCTTGTTAGTTGAAAAAAGAAAGAAAGAAAGAAGAAAAAGAGGGATTAGATTCACACAAGGCGGAGAGGATAAGTGGAAGAGGTGGAAAGAAAAGTCTATCCCTCCTCCCCTAGAAACACCCACAAAACAGAGGGAGACCTTAAAGAAGGTTTTTTTTCAAAAATATCTCAAAGCTTCTCTCTCTAAAGGTTTATTTAGAATTGCGATTTCAAAAAGTGCGATTTTAAAAATAGCAATTTTAAAATGTGTGATTTGAAAACATGATTTTTAAAAACGCAATTAAACGTTTAGCAAAATCACAATTTAACATTTCAAAATTCTACGTTTTCAAAAAACACCTAATCTTACTTGCGATTTAAAAATATAGATTTGCTACGTTTTCAAATCACAATTTTAAAAAAAAAACAATCTCCAAAAGATTAATTTTTTGCAATTTAATTTAAAATCGTACTTTTTACCTACAAACTACAATCTCAAACGCACCCTAAGTTAGAGAGTGACGCTTTCGTTATAATCCACCATACTTCAATAAAGTTAAACAACGCAAATTGCAAGCCTAAAGTTGAACAATAAAAATTAAAAAAAAAAAAATAACAAAAAACTGTCAAAACAACTAAATATGAAAAGGATAAGTTAATTTAAAATGGTAAACAGATAACAAAAGATGAAAAGATAAAAGATAAAAGATGAAAAGGATCAGTCCCTATGAGTATCTTAAGCTGGAATTGCCGAGGGCTTGGGAACCCTCGGACAGTTCGAGAACTTTGCCGGTTGGTGAAGGAAAAGAAACCCATGATGGTTTTCTTAATGGAAACCAAATTATTGAATAATCGTTTTGATATAATAAAGAATAAGATTAGTTATGATGGTTGTTTTGTGGTAGATATTGTTGGAAGGAGCGATGGTTTGGCTCTTTTCTGGAAAGATAATTTATGTGTAACAATACAGAATTTTAGTCGTCGCCATATAAACGCTATTGTCAAAATTTCCGAAACTAGCGTCGAATGGAAATTCACGGGCTTTTATGGACATCCAGAGACAGCAAGACGTTTTGAAGCGTGGAGCTTATTGCGCCATTTGAAGACTTTCTCCCCCGAGGCTTGGCTATGCATGGGCGATTATAATGAAATTCTCTCTGACTCAGAGAAATTTGGAGGAGCCCGAAAACCTAGAGGCCAAATGGATGATTTTAGGAGGACATTGGAGCATTGTCTTTTAAGTGATCTAGGCTTTTTTGGGCTGAAATTCGCTTGGTGCAACCATCGGGAGGGCCATCAATTTACCAAAGAACATTTGGACCGAGCGACAGGTAATAGAGAGTGGTGTGATTTATTTTCCAATTTTCAGGTTGAGATCTTGGCCGCTAGACGATCCGATCATGCTCCTCTATTTCTTTCCTTTTCTTCTGGGCGATCACAGGTCCAGATCAAGAAGCACATTTTCAAATATGAAGCTTGCTGGGAGCGTAAGAAGGATTTCAGAGATGTTATCAAAAAGGTTTGGAAGGTCAAAAGTAGGCGGGATGATGTCTGGAGTATAGTGAAGGAAAAGATTCGTAATTGCCAGAAAGAAATATCCACGTGGAATAGGTTGCATAAAGGACAGACATAAAAACTTATCACCCAGAAGACAAAACTTTTGGAGGAGCTACAAGATGGGGACGGCTTGCTGGACTTAGAAAAGATTCACAACCTCCAACAGGAAGTTACTGTTTTATTGGAACAGGATGATTTGAAGTGGAAGCAGAGAGCAAAAGAAAATTGGCTTCGACATGGAGATAAAAATTCCAAATACTTCCATGCTTGTGCCAACCAAAGGCGCCGTAAAAATCAGATTAGCCAAATTATGGATGAAGATGGGAGATTATGTACCACCCAAGGAGAGGTTGAGCAGGCATTCACGAATTATTTCCAGAATTTATTATCTTCAAACTACCCAACAGGAGTGGCGGGATGTCTATCTGTCTTACCCACTAGAGTTAATTCAGAGATGAATGAGCACTTACTTAAAGCTTTTACCAGGGAAGACGTGAATTGTGCTTTACACCAAATGGCGCCTCTCAAAGCACCAGGTCCGGATGGTTTTTCTGCTATTTTTATTAGGATCACTGGGTATCTATTGGTGATGAGGTATATGCTGCAGTCCTTGATTTTCTACACAATGGGAATTTGGATAAGGATAGAAATTCCACTTTTATTGCATTGATTCCGAAAAAACAACATCCCACCTCAGTGACAGAATTCAGGCCAATCAGCCTGTGTAATGTACTGTATAAAATTATTTCCAAGGTTCTGGCAAATAGGCTGAAGGGGATCCTTTCCCAAATTATTTCTTCAAATCAGAGTGCCTTCATCCTTGGGCGTTTAATCTCTGACAACGTTCTCGCAGCTTATGAAACGCTTCATTCTATGCATACACGAATGTGGGGGAAAGAGGATTCATGGCTCTGAAACTGGATATGAGCAAAGCTTATGACCGGGTCGAATGGAACTTTTTGGAGGCGGTCATGCACAAGATGGGTTTTGCACCCAACTGGATTAAACTTATAATGACTTGTATCCGGACAGTCTCTTATTCAGTTCTTGTTAATGGTCAACCCGTGGGGCACATCATACCTACCAGAGGTATCCGACAAGGGGATCCACTCTCCCCTTATTTATTCATTCTTTGTGCCGAGGCTCTAAGTGCACTCCTCAACCATGCGGAACGATCGGGTTATCTTTCGAGTGTCCCAACATCCAAACATGGGCCATGATTAAACCACTTATTCTTTGTTGACGATAGCTTGCTATTTTGTAAGGCTACCTCAACAGATTGGCATCGGTTGTCCATTATTTTGGATCGTTATGAAAAGGCGTCCGGTTAGAAATTGAATAAAGACAAAATAGCTATTT
This sequence comes from Betula pendula, assembly GCA_900184695.1. NCBI lineage: Eukaryota > Viridiplantae > Streptophyta > Magnoliopsida > Fagales > Betulaceae > Betula > Betula pendula. The sequence continues at coordinate 135,505 of FXXK01000935.1, read as the reverse complement.
TTTTTCAGAAGGAATACCGGGCAAGAGGCACGGGATCTAATTCTTCAGTTATCAGGAATACCTGCTACCCAGCGCTTTAACACATATTTGGGTTTACCAGCTCTTGTGGGCAAATCTAGATCCAGAGAGTTCCAACACATTAAAGATAGAGTGTGGCAACGGTTGAATGACTGGAAAACGAAATTTCTTTCTCAAGCTGGGAAAGAGGTTTTGATCAAAGCATTTGTCCAAGCTATTCCCACGTACAGCATGAGCCTCTTCTCTCTTCCAAAGGTGCTGTGTCAAGACATTAATTCGATGATGCAAAAATTTTGGTGGGGTCATAAGGATAATTTTTCCAAGATTCATTGGATAAGCTGGGAGAAGATGGGGTTCCCTAAATCCTATGGGGGTCTGGGCTTTCGTGATCTTCCTTGTTTTAACAAAGCTCTTCTGGCAAAACAATGTTGGCGTCTATTACAAGATCCAAGCAGCCTAGCAGCGCGTATTTTGAAGGCCAAATATTTTCCTAGAAATTCTTTGATGGATGTGGCAATGTGCAAGCGTCCATCCTATGCTTGGCGAAGTATATGTTCGGCTAGGGATCTCTTACACTAAGAGGTAATATGGCGAATTCGGAATGGTCACTCGGTCAACTTATGGATAGATAAATGGTTGTCTATCCCTATACATTTTTCTGTTCAATCTCAGCAAAGTAGACTGGCAGCGGACGCAAAAGTGGTTGATTTGATTGACACTGACATGAAATGGTGGAATTTACCATTTATTTCTTCCATTTTTAACCAAGAAGTGACCGAAGCTATTTGCAAAATTCCCCTTAGTCGCTATGGGCAAACTGATGTCTTATGTTGGCGAGGTACGTCTTCCGGGGAATTTACAGTATGCAGTGCTTATCATATGGAAAAAGAGAAAAAGAGAAAAATGAGCGCCTCCGAGGTGAAAGTTCAAAAAGGGCCGAAAGATGCAGAACTTGGGCCGTTATATGGAAACTAAATCTTCCGAACTCTGTCAAAATGTTCCTTTGCAAGGCTTGCCATGACATTCTTCCAACAAGGGTGAATCTAAAGAAGAAAGGTATTGACTTGAATCCCTCTTGTATTTTTTGTCATTTGGAAGTTGAAACTACTATGCACATCCTGTGGAATTGCCCCTCTTCCAATGATGTCTGGGGGGCTTGCGGAAAGTGGTGGCAGAAGTGTACTCAGGGAGGTGACTCGTTTATAGAATTAATGGAAGACTTAATTGATAAGTGCAAGGAGGGGGAACTAGAATTTTTTGCCACTCTTGCACGGAGTATATGGTTCAGGCATAATAAAGTGATACATGGGGGTGAATTTACACCTCCAAATATCCTTATCCAGGAGGCTGTAAAGATCAATCATGATTTCTCCCTTGCTAACAAAAACGATGGGATCACTGAACCCCAACAAAGGGTTTCTGCACCATTGATTTGGCGTCCCCCACTAGAAGATGTTTATAAGGTGAATTGGAATGCGGCTTTGGACTCAGTCAACAGACGAATGGGTGTCGGTATCCTAGTCAAAGATCACTTGGGGATGGTAATTGCAGCTCGAAGTCACACTTTAGTTTTCCTCATGGAGCCGATGGTGGCAGAAGCAATAGTGGCTTTACACACAGTTGAATTCAGCTGGGATTTGGGGCTTCCACGTATTTTTTTAGAGGGTGATTCACTTCAAGTGGTTACAGCTGTACAAGACTTAAGACCAACCTGGACCAGATATTGACATATTACTGCAGATATTCGCACTATTCTCAAAAGATTTAGGAGTTGGCAAGTCTGTCATACTAAGAGAGTGTCCAATTATGCAGCGCATGGCTTAGCAAAAGAAGCGACCCTCAATGTCATAGATAGGGTCTAGATGGAAGATATTCCAAGTTGTATCCATGATATTGTAATGCTAGAACATCAAGCTCTGTTATCATAGAGTTTGTCACAAACTCTAGATTTTACCTGTTTTGATTAATGAGAATGCTACTATGTTTCAAAAAAAAAAAAAAATCCATTTAAGTTGGATTTAAGCCCGTTTCTAATTGTAAGAGAAGAAACGGTAAAGACACTCCAATGACCCCCCACTCAAAGGTGTCTTCCTGGCTTTAGTTGAGGCAAGATTTTAGTGTTCAGAATCTGAACGACCATCTTCTCTTGCGGGCTTAATCTAGCCAAATTGACCCCAGAAACAAAGTCGAACGCGAGATGCTTTGCCGGCGATAAAGCACTTGGAAACTTTTTGAACAGCGTTGTTTCTTCCCCCGTCAATCTCAAATACTGTACTGCTAAATCAGCGAAAGGCTCTGCAAGTTGCACCATCATGGCCCCCCTGATAACACCATTGCTGCTCGTTCTGCTAACTTCCCTGAGGCACCTTGCGAAGATGTTCATATTAAGACTCAGCTCAGCGTGATTTGCCCTATTGTTTATAATGTACTTTACATTCGGCGAATAGATAGTTACATCCGGAAATTCAGCGGCATTTGAAGCTTGCCATACGGCTAGATTGCCGAAAGCATTAATCAGGTAATGTCTAATTATATGCTGAACAGCTTCGTCGCGGGCTTCCCACGAAGCATCCTGCAGATCCGGCAATTTCGTCACTTCTTTGTCCCCTTCTGTCTTCTTCTGAGTCTTTATCATTGTCTCCCAAATCATGTCTTCCACGGCCCTTTTCCGATCTGTGCGAATGCTCTGTATTAAAGAGATTTTTGTCGATTGAAGATCTGAAGGCTTTTTGATTATGGGTATCCTTGCACAGGATGGATGGCGGATTATATATAGAGACTCTTACATCGAAAGCTTGATTAAAAAAAATGGAAATTTTCAGATTGACTCATAAATTTTCAATTATTTTGATATGACCCCATAATTTTTAAAACTTTCACTTTAATATTTTAAACTTCTAATTTCTTTCGCTTATCTCTTACGTTATGATTTTTTGTTAAATCTTAATAAAGGAGTGCCAAAATTTTTAAAATACACATGTTTAAATCTTTGATATTTTTTTATACTTTCTTTTTTTAAAAAAAAAAAAAATATGGCATTATTTTAAGAATTTTGACATAATTTAATAATGAATTATGATGGAAGAGAGTTAAATGATAAATATTAAAAGTTTAAAGTATTAAAATAATAATTTTTAAAAATTAAAAAACATATCAAAAAGATTAAAAGTTCATAAGAATATATAAAATTTTTCGAAAAAATGATAAATGGGAAAAGTAATGTCCATACAATTTTTTGGTCACGTTCGGACACTTTACTTAGTTTCGCACTTCGTGTAAAGAGAAAGTAGATTAGATGCAACCTTTTGTTTGAAATGGTATAGAATAGGTTAAAGAAAATTATTGTGAATTTTATTTGAATTAAAAAAAAAAACTAGTGCTGATACTCTAATAAAAAGTAGAAAAATAACCTTTGTTACATGTTCGGTCAGCTTTTACTCTGTTTTTTCTTTTATCCCACGACAAAACAAATAAAATCATATATACATATCCAGCGTCTATTCGGCTTTGGACACAGGGAAGGCTAAAGTATTTGAAAGTTCAATACTAGTCACTTATTTATACTTACATATATTTGCAATAACATCCTACTAATAAAATTTGCTACTTTTTTTTTTCTTCCTATCCAAGAAGATCAAAACATTAACAAATTATTTTCTTCACAAAACACTTGTAAAAATAAAATAAAACTATTTTACCATTACATGACATAATGGCATAAACCTGCAAGGTAACTTTTTTTTTTAGACGTGGGTTAATTTGGGGTTTTGCTGACGTGGCTGAAATTTTTTTGCTCTGAGGCAGTTGGGAATCCCTTGGGTAGTTTAGCTGGTTGGTGTGGGTAGATCTAGCACGTGGGAGCGCGTGGTTTTTCTCGTTCGGTCATCGGAGGATGGTTCTAGTGGTCTTCTAGCCAGAATTTCTTTTTTCTGGTTGGTCTTCTTTGTATGGCGCAGAAACAAGGAAGAGGTCGTGGAAGGGAGAAAAATGCTTGGTTGGGTGCGGAAGAGGCTTCTGCAATTCCTTTGGGCAGCTCGGTGCTGAAATCTGGTGCTGAGGTTATTGAGGTGATGGAAGGTAATGCCAGGGTGGTTGAGGAGGTTGAAGAGCTGGTTGAGGAGGAGATTGTGATGGGTTTCTGTGAGTCGCCTGGGCAGAGTCGTCGCATGGAAACAGGGGAAAATAGCTTGGGTGGAAGTAATACGCGGTCTGCGCCTTCTCCGGTTGCTGAACTACCATCAATCTCAGCAAATGTTGAAACTTTTCTCCTTCTGTTGAAGCCCCGAAGCAAGATTGGCGTGGGTTGTTCAGATCTGGAAAATCAATGGGTTCCTTGCAGTTCTTTGAGCCGGAAGTTGTTGATGAGAAGATTGTTGTTTCTCCTCCTATGGAAGCAATTGAGGAAGGCATTTCCAAGTGGCGTCCCAGTCTTGTTGGGCAATTCCTTGATAAGCCTCTCCCTTATTATCTTGTCAAGAAGGCAGTGGATACAATTTGGAAGCAATTTGGGAAGGTGGAGGTTTTTCTTTTGGAGAATGGCATGTTTATCTTTCGTTTTGCTGATGAGGCCACTCGAGATGAAGTGTTAACGGCAAGGCTTTGGCATATTTCAAATAAGCCATTGGTTCTTCGTAGGTGGGAACCTAGGATGCAGCTTCTAAAGCTATCCCTTACCTCCATTCCAATTTGGATTAAGCTCCTGCATCTTCCTATGGAATTTTGGACTCCTACTTGTTTCAGTTATGTGGCTAGTGGGGTTGGAAAACCTCTCTATGCTGATTCTATTACGGAGGACCAAGAGAGACTTGGATTTGCTAGGGTATTGGTCGAAGTTCATGCTGATTCAACTTTTCCTAGGGAAATTTTGCTCAAAGGTGCTTGTGGTTGTATGGTGCCCATTGCAGTGGAGTATCCTTGGATTCCAATTCAATGCAAAAATTGTAAGTCTTTTGGGCATGCTATTTACTCTTGTCCTAAGGTGGAGAAGAAGGTGTGGGTTCCTAAGGCCCGTGTTTTGCCAAAACAGGCTGATAAAGAAAACATTCAGGTTGGGAGGCAGAATATTAAAACACAGTCAGGCAAAGGAGTGCAAAAGGAGGGGGATGTGGTTCAACAGCCAAAATCAGGGAAGCAAAAAGAGGTGCTGCTTGCTGTGGAGAATAGCCCTGCGGTTGTTGTTCAGGGAAAACAAAATGGTATTGATGCAAAGGCGTGGTCTAACTTTTTTGAGGCTCTGCGTAGTAAGAAGGCTGTTGAGGTGGAAGGAAGGGAAATACAAAAAAGTAGAGTGGCGATTAATGCTATTCAAAAGATTATTGAAGATGCTTTATATGAGGAGCACTCTAAGCTGAAGGCGAATCAGAGTAAAAGGAAGGAGCCAAAGGAGGAGGAGGATGGTCACCAAGGTAGGGTTTTTCACCTACTCTATGAAGATCATACTTGGAATATTAGAGGTCTAAATGACCTCTCCAAACAAAGGGAGATTAGGAGTTTGGTTAAAAGGTTGCATATTCATTTATTGTGTATAGTTGAAATTAGGGTGAAGAGGGAAAAATCTGTAAAGATTCATGGTAATATTTTATCTGCTTGGGGTTTTGCTACGAATTATGAGTGTCATCATAATGGTAGAATTTGGATTTGTTGGGATCCAAATTTTTTGAAGGTGGATATTATTAGTAAGAGTATGATGCAGGAAATCAATTAGAAGATTGAAGTGGCAAATGAACATATGATTTGGTTTCATTCTTTTGTTTATGGTGCAAATAAGGGTATAGAGAGGAGGGCTTTGTGGCATTCTTTGAAAATGGTTAAAATTGCTGTCAACTCTTCTCCTTGGCTGATTGGGGGCGATTTTAATGTTGTCATGCATTCAAGGAGAAATGGGGTAAAGAAAATCTGAATTCGTATGAACTTGAATTTAGAGATTGTTTGAATACTCTTGAGGTCTCTGATTTAAATTTTTCTGGGAGTTTATTTACTTGGTGTAATAAGCAAGAAACTTCTTGTTTTGTGGCGAAGAAGTTGGATAGAGTGCTTGCCAATGAAGCTTGGATGGGGCTTTATGGCAATACTCAAGTTGATTTCTTGGAGGCAGGGGTATCGGATCATTCTCCGTCTGTAATTACTGTGAGAAAGCTTAAGAGTTTTGGTCCTCGTCCTTTCAAATTTTTCAGCTATTAGGCTGAGAATCCAGATTTTTTAGCTTGGGTGTCAGAGGGGTGGAGGTTAGAAGTTACTGGAGTTCCTATGTTTTGCTTATATGCTCGGTTAAAGGTTGTTAAGCAAGTTTTGAAGGAAAAAACTTTGGTTTGCTATGGTTCTATTCATCAGAAGGTGGCTTGTGCTAAGGACAGGTTGGAGCAGGCCTAGAAGGATGTGTTTTTGCTTGGTGGGCAAGCTGAGTGCCTTATCAAGGAAAAAGAATGTCTTCATGAATTTCTTTCGATCAGCAAGGCAGAGGAAGCTTATTTTAAGTAGAAGTCTCGGGTTAAATGGTTGAATTTGGGTGACCATAATTCCTCTTATTTTCATAAAATGATTAAAATTCAAACCTCTTGGAATTTAATCACTCATTTATGGGATGGAAATGATGTAAAAGTAGAGGAGAAGAATCAAATCAAACAGGTTGCTGTGGATTTTTATGAGAAGCTTCTAGGGACTGAATCTCTTAGTTTTGATGAAGCTAAAGCTGGCAGGGTTTCTCAACTTATTACAAAGCGTGTTTCTACTGCTCATTATGCTATGTTGCAGGCTGAGGTAACAGATGCTGAAATTAAAGCTACTGTGTTTGCAATGAAGAATGATAAAACTCCAGGCCCTAATGGGTTTCCTATTGAGTTCTTTAAGAAATCCTGGTCTGTGGTAGGTGCCGATGGTCTTGCTGCTATTAGGGATTTCTTCCGTTATGGCAGACTTTTGAAATCCGTAAATTCTACTATCATCACATTGGTGCCAAAGAAGGTAAATTCCTCAAAAATGGGTGATTTTTGTCCTATCTCTTGTTGCAATCTGATTTATAAGTGTATTACCAAGATTTTGGCCAATCGGCTGGTCTCTTGTTTAGGTGCTTTAATTGTTCCTAACCAAACTGCTTTTATTCCCAATCGAAGTATTGTTGAAAATGTGTTATTAGCCAAAGAGGTAATGAAGGATTACCACAAGACTGATGGTAAAGCTCGTTGTACGTTGAAGATAAATCTTATGAAAGCTTATGATTCAATCAATTAGGATTTTGATCTTCATTGCCATGGTTGTTTGGGGATGCTCGAAAATTTTGTTTCTTGGATCCGTGAGTGTATTACTTCTCCCTGTTTCTCTGTGGCGGTGAATGGCACGCTTGTGGTTTTTTTTTAGGGTAAGCATGGTTTTCGATAGGGTGATCCTTTATTATCATATTTGTTTGTTTTGACAATGGAAGTCTTGTCTTGTTTGTTGGCTGAGTGTGCAAGGGCCCAAGGGGGTTTTGGTTATCATCACCGGTGCTCAAAAATTGGTCTCACTCATTTATGTTTTGCTGATGACCTTCTTATTTTCTAAGAAGCTAGTGTGCGTTTTGTTGTTACTATTCAAAAAATGTTTAATGAATTTGAGTCTCTTTCTGGCTTGAAAGCTAATCCTGAGAAGAGTACCTTATTCTGTGTTGGGGTGTCTCTTTCGGTAAAAACTCAAATTGTCAACACCTTGAAGATGTGTGAAAGTAAACTCCCAGTTCGTTATCTAGGTGTTCCTTTAATTTCTTCTCGGCTGTGTGCAGCTGATTGTGAAGCTCTTTAGGACAAAATTACTACTAGGATAAACTCTTGGTTGTCTAAGAATTTATCTTTTGTTGGTAGGCTATAGCTTGTTGCTGCTTCTGTGTTGTATAGTGTTCAAGTTTACTATAGTAGCATTTTTATCTTACCTACAAAGGTCATTCGAGCTATTGAACAAAAATTCAATCGCTTTCTTTAGAATGGTAAAGATGAAGGTATTGCTAGAGCTAAAGTTTCCTGAAGTATGCTATGTTTGCCTAAAAAAGAGGGAGGCTTAGGTATTAAAAAACTTGAGGAATGGAACCGTGCAACCATGATGCGCCATATATGGAGTTTATTCATGAGGACAGGATCTCTTTGGGTTGCATGGGTGCATACAGTGCTGTTGAAGGGGAGGAGTTTTTGGCAGGTTAGTATTCCCCAAATTTGTTCTTGGAGTTGGAGGAAACTATTGAAGCTGAGAGATGAAGTAAGAAATTTTCTTTCTTTTGCTGTTGGTACTGGCCAGAATATTCATCTTTGGTTTGATCCTTGGCACGCAGATGGGGTTCTCTATGAGAAGTATGGGCATCGGGTCATTTATGATGCCCATAGTAAGCTAGAGGCTCGCTTAAACTCTGTAATTAATGATGGTCATTGGAATTAGAGGCCTACTCACTCTGATCAGCTTGTCACTATTCAAAGCAAACTGAGTTTGGTTCCTCTTGGTGAGAAGGATATTCCGCAATGGTCTGCTTCAAAAAATGGTTTGTATTCTTGCTCAGATACTTGGGATGTCATTCGTGTTAAGCACCCCATTGTGGATTGGTGGCCTTTGGTTTGGTTTCATTTTTCCATTCCTAAGCAAGCTTTTGTTGCTTGGTTGGCAATGAGGGATACGTTTTTGACTGTGAGGAAGCTTTTATATTGGGGCTTTCTAGGGGATGTGAAGTGTATCTTTTGCAGTTTGGTATTGAGGATAGAGATCATTTATTCTTCTCGTGCGGGTTTAGTAGTAGGATTTGGAAACATGTTATGGAGCTATGTGGAGTTTTGCATCCGCCTACATGTTGGGATGATGTGGTGTCTTTGGAACTGAAGGAGTGGAGGGGTAAGACTATGAAAGCTTATATTTGCAGGTTAGTGTTTGGTTCTTCCATTTATAATATTTGGAGAACAAGAAATGCTTTAAGACATGGGAATAATCCTTGGTCTGAAGAACAACTTTTAAAGCAAATTAAGTGGGAAGTGAAACTTCGATTTATATCCAAAGGCAAATTTAGGAAGACATGTGAGAATGTTATTCTTTGTAATACTTGGGGTATTGATGGGATTTTATTTTAATTTTGTAGGGAGTTTCATATCTGTGGACAATTTAGCAATGTCACATATAATATCTGTGGCTATCAAAGTATGCTTTGTACGTGACATTGCTATCTTCGATAGATTTCTTGACTTGGTCATGAACTCCTCGGAGATAATTTGTCATCTCATCAGCTTTAATACTCAATCAACCAATACGGGAAATAGGTGCCAAGTCGAGTACTCCTGATAGATTCTGCCTATACACAATCTCAAAAGGGCTTAGCTAAGTCTTTTTATCCAAGCCATCCTCACTCGTTTTGATCCTGCCTACAATGACCCTGTGGAAGCACCGGTGAAGCTCCGGCATTCCTCCACTATGGCTAAGTATACTACTCAGTTTGAGTCTCTTTCCAATCGCTTTAGGGGTCTCTCGGATAAAGACAAACTGAGTTGTTTTCTCAACAGCCTCAAAGATGAAGTTCGTCTTTCCTTGAGGATGCTCTCTCCTCAAACCTTGGTGGCAGTGTTTGGGTTAGCTAAGTTGCAGGAGGAATATCTTAGTAGCACTCGCCGTACCTTGATGCAGCAGAGTTCTTTTTCTTAAGGACGGCAGCCTGCTTGAGGACCTTCTGGAAGTTCCTCTAGCCAGCAAGGTGGCTTTACTACTTCTCCCTCTCCTTCCTTTGCCCGCGCCACCACATCTGTCCTTGTAAATAAGATATCACCAGTCAAATGCGGGAGCGACGAGAAAAAGTCCTATGCTACAACTATGATGAAAAATGGAACCCAACTCATGAATATGAAGCCCCTAAGCTTTATCTTATGCAAGCAATGGAGCTTATTCCTGAGGACAGGGTTGATGAGGTTTTATACGATTCCACAAATAAGGTAGAATATGTTCTAGAGTCCCTGGTTCATTCCGAGATGGAACCTGAGATTTCACTACATGCTATCTCTGGTTCTTTATCTCCTAAAACAATGCGGTTGGTTGGGATGATTAAAAATCAACGTGTGGTCATCTTAATCGACTCCGGCACCACTCATAACTTTTTGGATCTAGCCGTGCTACACAAGGGTTCTTTGGATCTAATTATCCCTTATAGCTCCAAGTCCTGGTGGCCAATGAGGCTACTATCCTAAGTAAAGGCAAGTTCAACTCTGTTACACTCAAGGTTCAAGGTATTTCCCTCACCACATATTTTTATCTCATTCCTTTCGGTGGTTGTGATGTTGTGCTTGGGGTTGAATGGCTAAAGAGCCTAGCTCCAATTTTATGGGACTTTACCCTTATCACTATGCGGTATCATCCGAGATCCCACACCATTCTCTTGACTGGGTTGAATCCCGAGGGTATCACTGTGGAAGATGGCTCTAATTTCTTACATTCTTCCACCTCTGACAACAAGGGTTTTTGTTACAAATTTTAATTCCAGAGATATCCCATGATCCCCTGTTAATTCCGGGCCCAATCCGTGAGTTATTGGGCACTTATCAACAAGTTTTTGATGAGCCTAGAGGACTACCCCCTCCCCGTAGCCAAGACCACCAGATTTTACTCAAGGGGGCTCAAACAGTCACTGTTTGTCCCTATAGCTACCCTTATTTTCAGAAAACTAAAATTGAAAAAGTAGTGCGCGAACTCTTAGCTTTAAGGGTGATTCAACCTAGCCAAACCCCATTTTCTTCCCTTGTTTTGTTAGTCCGCAAGGCGGATGGAAGTTGGCAACTATGTGTCGATTATTACAACTGATACCTCTCCAGATTCTCCTATAATATGTGTGTGTATGTGTGTGTGATCAAAATTAATATAAGGGAAATAATCAATGAAACTACCTTATATAATTCTTTTCTATTATTTTTCCAAATCCTTTGAATAGTTACTTTGAATAAATATGATTTCATTTTTAAACTATACATTTGTAATTTTGTAGGTATTCATTTTTTTTTATATCACATCCTTGTCGTGGATATAACTCTTACCATTAAAAACTAATGTTTGGTAAGGGACGCTATGATATACCCAACAAGTGGTGCATATACACATGACCCAAGTCAAGAGACAATTAGACCCCACACTCAAAAGTTACGATGTATTTTCAGAATTTGTCATATTCTTAACAATTCTTTGTAATGTCACGATGAATTACGCTTTTAATTTAATTTACTTACGTCCACTCATACTAAGGGTGTGTTTAGGATTGTGATTTCGTAAACAAAAAGTACGATTTTAAACCAAATCGCAAAAAATAAATTGTTTGGGATTGCATTTTTAAAAAATTGTAGATAAGAAAATGTTTTTTTGAAAACGCACAATTTTAAAGATTAAACTGCGATTTTAAAGGTTAAGCTGTGATTTTGCTAAACGCTTAACTGCGTTTAAAAAATCACGTTTTTGAAATCTCATATTTTAAAATTACTATTCTTAAATCACACTTTTTGAAATCGCAAACGCAAACAGAGCCTAACAAGGCATTATACTATCTTATTGCAAAATGGCTATATCTTGGAGATGCAGTAAGCAAACTATAGTTGATGGAAGCATAATTTATTGCATGCTATGAATTTAGTTCACAAGCATTATGGTTGAGATATTTTATTAAAGGTCTTAAGATTGTCGATTTTATAGCGAAAACCCTATAAATATTTTTTGTGATAATTCTACTAGAGTTTTTCTTTGATGTTGATATGTTAATTTTCTCCCAAATTCTTACAGACAAAAGTCCTCGACACCAAATTGTGGTACGATGATGCAATTGGAAACATATGAATTATATATATATGTGTGTGTGTGATCAAAATTACTATAATGGGAATAATCAACGAAACTACCTTATATAATTCTTTTATATTCTTTTTCTAATCCTTTGACTAGTTAGTTTGAATAAATATGATGTCATTTTTAAACTATACATTTGTACATATTCATGTTTTTATATCACATCCTTATTGTGGATATAACTCTTACCATTAAAAAATGATGTTTGATAAGGGACACTATGATATACCCAACAAGTTGCGCATATACACATGACCCAAGTTAGGAGACAATTTGACCCCACGCTCAAAAGTTACAATGTATTTTCATAATTTTTCATTTTCTTAAACAATTCTTTGTAATGTCACGATGAATTACGCTTTCAATTTAATTTAGGAGTAATTATCTTTTTTCTCTATGAACTACCACATATTATCATTATGTCCCGATGAACTGACACTCTGACTAGATGACCCCCATGAACTACTATTTTGTTACCTTTTGCCTTCTTCCGTCAGCTGACCACGTTAAAAAATTTGAAATAACACAAATATCCTAAGTGGATGAACAAAATTTATATTAAATACCCTTAAAATTAAATAAATTAAGATATATATATATATATAACAGTTCTAACAGGGAAAAAAAATTAAAATTAAAAATTTAATAGAAAAGCAAAACAAAACTTAAACTTTAATTATTTTTTTTTAAGAAAAAGTTCCAACTAAAAAAAAAGTATCAAAAACTAAAATTAAAAATTAAATAAAAACTAGCCTAGAGCGAGTAAGGGTTTATAGTTGTTGATTTTTAGCAATATGATTATATAACAGACATTGCTTAAGCATTCAACCTAAAGGATAGTCGAGACTGCCAAGCAGATAGGGAAATATTTATACTTACTGAAGATGATACTCATTTTTTAAATGTTTTGATGTTTTTAATGTTTAGTATATGTTTTTACTTACTAAACAAAAGAAATGGTTTTTAAATGAATTTGAAAAAATGATATGATTATTTAAAGAACGAACCGATGATATTTGTGATAATATGTGTTTTAATGCTTTCGATATTTTCATGAGATTTATGAATATTTGATAAATTATTGAAAATTTATGATTATGGCAGAAATATTGACATGTTGAGTTTTGTGATGTTTCATTGCTATTTGTTTTTGAGAAATGATGGCTAAAATGTTTTCATGATATTTATGAACATATGTAAAAAATGCATGAAAACTGTTCGCATATGTGACTTGGTGTCATCAAGTCAAAGTGTGATGATGAGCCCTACTATCTTTCCTTTGTTTCTCTTCTCGCCTCTCACTTAATGACCGAATGGCAAAAGCCATATAATGCAAGTTGGCCAACAAGACTTCATGATGAGGGGACAAAAAAGAATGGGGCTCATCATGACTTTGAGAATTCTTCTCCAAGAAGAATTCTATGCGTGGACGACAAGACTTCATAACAAAAGACACAAGCCTTGATTTAAGGCTTTTCCTCATTCCTAAGTGATAAGTGCTGAATTTTTTACATTCAAGCCCTTTAACTCACATATGTTAATCTCTTAGTTTCGTTTTAGTGTAATGTTTTGTGTTGTTTTTGTGTTTTCTTCTATTTTTCAGGTTCTAAAAGAAAAGGCAATCATATCCATCGGTTTCGGGCCTAGAACACATGGTGAGCTGTTGGAGCGCAAAGGAGCCCGAGTGCATCTCAAAAGGGCTCAAGCGCATTCGATGTCGCTGGAACAGACAGCTCGACAAAACCAAAAAAGGAAAGAAATCTAAAACAATTGAGGTGGATTGGACTGTGTGAGGCGCACGAAATCGATTAGAGTTTTGCTAGAACTCTATAAATACACCATATACTCGTCCAAAATCCACAAGCCGCATCAGAGAGAAGAATCGGAACGGTCTCATCATCAAGAAGTTTTTCTTTTCTCTCTTTTCTTTACTGTTTTATGTATGAAGACATTTTCAATTCAAATTATGTGTACCTAATACTTTAGTTAGGGCTTGATTGAAGCCCTAGCCATGTCTCCTTAATGATTTCGATTTGCCTAATTTCAAATCATGTTTTTTATGCTTGATTGATTACTTCCGGGTTTTATTTCATTCTTCACATTGGTTATGTTTATGCTTGATCACCATATGCATATAACATATGGAGATTGTCATATAGGTAAATTTAGATGATCGAGTATTGTACCTATTATAGTGACGAAAGAACCAATTATGGGTTCTTGGATTAATCAACATAAAAACCGGAATAGATACTATGTTCTAGCTTTTGTGTGTTTGTCGATTTACATTGTTTTATGTTTCTTGAAGTGCAACTTAGTAGATGTCATGTTAAATACTTTGAGAAAGAAAAGAATTAGAGTAAATACCCATGCCTGATTCGTTGTTTAGGAAAATCAATAGTTTAAGATATAGATACCATGCCCTTAGGTTGGCAAACAGTGAGCATCTAAATCCGGTTTGTAACATTGTGCATGTCGTTTCTTAAAGGAATATAATTAGTGGTGGATATCGAAGCCCTATCTTATTTTATCATTGTTTCAAATCTGTTACTTATTTTGTTTCATTTAGATATCTGTTTTAGGAAATTCGCTTTAAACACAGTTTAATCCAATCCTTATGGGAATAATTTCGTATTTGCTATCTATACTATTGCTTGATCTTGTGGACTTGCGAGTTACAACGTGCATTTAGAAGCCTATTATTTAGGTAGATATTTACACAATAAGTTTTTGGTGCCGTTGCCAAGGATTGCACTAAATTATGTTTAAAAGTTTTCCTTTAGTTTAGTTGTTTTCGTTTAATTTCATATAACCTATTGTTTGATCAGTTTATGTGTTCTGTTTCAGTTTCTGCAAAAAAGGGTTCGAGCGCATTGTTCACTGGGCTCGAGCGTAGTCTTCTAGACAGTGGCACTAAAGCTACTGTGTGCACTGCATAATCTGATTGAAATTTCGTTTATGTAAGGTCATCGGTCCCAGAACTTAGCCATCATTGTATACAATCCAGAGATTGAACGGGCCCTTAGACAACCTCGAAGGCAAAAATCTAAAAAAAAAATATCAGAATTTGAAGAAGAGATGGAAGAAGAACACGTAGAAATTGGAATTTGAAGGTGCCATACTCCAGTTCATGACTACATAACAATAGACTAATGCTCAGACTAGTCAGACTATTCAGAAACTAAAAGCAACAACCAGTCAAGCCATTCAGAGATTGGAGGCACAGGTAGGGCAAATGGCCAAGGAGCTGAGTGAGAGAAAGAGAGGAGAATTCCCATCGCAGACCATACCCAACCCGAGGGGTCATGAGCAGCTTCAGGCTGTGACAATCCTTAGAAGTGGTAACGAGGTCCAGGACATGGCATGAGAGTCACAAAGTCTAGCTGAAGACTATAAACTTAGTACTACTTAGGAGGTAACCCAAAGAGAAAATGAGAATTCTGAAGCTACTGCACAAAACGCTCGAGCCACACCTAACAAGAGCTCGAGCGCATATGCAAAGAGCTCAAGCGCATCCTCCTAGATCAATAGTCTTGAAGCTACTGAATGCACTGCATAGCGGTAACTTCTGAATTTTATTTTATCATTTTCTATTTGCTTTCATTGTCTATTTGTTTTTCAGGACAAGTGTTCTTACATCCAAGTTTTGGAGTATGCTACGAGCCATATCTATTCCAATCAACTTTTTCCATCTCCCTGGTATGGTTCTTCAGTTCTAACTATACATTGAGGACAATGTGTGATTCAAGTTTGGGGGTATGGAAAGACACATACACACTTTGTCCAATTTTTTTTTTTTTTAAAATGCATGATCATGTTTTTCTTAAGAATTTGGTTGATCTTTAACTGTGGTTTGAATTTCATTGGGGAGCTTAAAATGTTGAACACATGATCATATGACTAGGATTCTAAGTCTATTACTTACTTTTGGCATATGAGATTTCACTTGTTTCAATTTGATTTGCCACGAGCACATTAGCATATAGTTTTTGAGGTATAACATGCGAAACCGATTGTGTCTGTTTTCAATGTCTTGAGTGAAGTTTGGTGACTTGTTGGATGAATAACCTTGGCATATTGCAAATAATAATAATAATAATAATAATAATAATAATTAATATTTGGCCATTTTGAGTTTTTCACCGAATAACTAGACCTCTTGCCTCATTAATCAATAAGTGTTCACGTCAAAATGTGTGAAAAGTTTGAATTAGTTGATGTCATGGCTAGTTTTTTAAATTTTATGTTTTTTTTATCAGGGTAAATATGTTTTTGCTTCATATAGTTTAACGACTTTATTTTTAGTTACTTCAATTTCATTTTGTATTATGAATAGTATCTCTATTTTGGTGAAAGACAAAAATAGTATCTACATCCATCTTTCGTCCTATTACTTAACGAAACTCTACATGCCAATTGAGGATCTATAGGTTTTTTGATTATGGATTTGTAGTATGGATGGCCTTTGCATAGATGGATGTGATTATATATCTAGACTCTTACTCCGAAAGCTAGATTAAAAAATGAGTAATGTTTCTTATATAATTTTTTTGTCCAACTTCATCCAACTAGTTCAATGTGACAATAGAAACAAATAAGAGTATTGTCACATTGAAAAAGTTGGATAATAAGCTCGTTTGAATGTCCCATTTTATTCGATTTTATTTTTTTTGTTAACTTTACGGATACCGAAGAAAAAAATTGGAATAATGTTTGGATAGGTTAAAAAAAATGTTTGAGTAGGTAAATATATTTGAAAAATATATTTAAATAATAAAAAATTATATTTATTCTTTAAAATATATATATATATATTATATATATATATATAATATATATATATATATATATATATATATATATTTGGGTGGCGAGCACCCCCCGGGGGTAGATCGGCCACCCTCAAAAATTACTTAGGGTGGCTCGGCCACCCTCGAATCAATCGGCCACCCCCGAAAATTTCTTGGGAGATCGACTAGCCCCACACAGCGGTTTGCGGGTGGCTGAGCCACCCTGAAACTTGTAGAGGGTGGCTCGGCCACCCCCCAAACAATCTTTCGGGGGGCCGATCCATCCCCTGGGAGTAGCCGATCCACCCCAAATATTTTTGGATGGCTCGGCCATCCCTTATATTTTTTTTTCTTTTCAGGTTTTTTTAAATATAATATAATTTTTATAGAATTTTTATATTATTTTTTTAGTAGAGTTAGAATAAATTTGAATTTGGTAATAAAGTTAACTTTTGAGAATAATTGAGTTAGATAAAATAAAATGGTTTTGCCAATCATGCTTTAAAGTTATACAATAAGTACTACTCTTAAAAAATAATAATGTGAACAATAATGTTGAAACAATTTTTTGGGTTACCTCCGGGCACTTTAATTTGTACCGTCGTTAAAAATAAAAAATAAAATAAAATAAAAAAGCTAGATGGTGTGTCATGAAAAGTAGTGAAGTGTCCTTTACTTATTTGAGTGAAGAGAAAGTAGATTGAACGTAACTTTTTGTTTTAGGAAAATGTTACATTTAATTCTTTTGTCTTTCTCTCATTCTTTTAATTTTTAAAATTATTATTGAATTTGTGGTTCCCATATAGGGACCACAAATTCAATGGTAATTTTAAAAAATAGAAGGATGAGAGAAAGATATTGATAAATGTTTTAGCATTTCCCTTTGTTTTATTAACGGTAAAAACTGTTGGGACTTATCAACATATTTCTTTAAATTTTATTTTATTTTTTTATCAGTATTCAGTAAAGACAAGCTTAAAAAATATTTCTTACAAAAAAATTAAAAAAAGTTCAAAATAACTGTATGAAGTTTTCCCCCTCTCAACCAACCAGGCAGCCGGCCCAATTCCTTAAATCATTAAATAGTTTTCTCTTTTCTTATTCTTCACAATTTTCATTTGAATTTTTTGAGGCTTATCTACATTAAGCAAAGATGGGTTCAAAACTTCATGGCGAGTAGTGATGTATATCAACTACGTCATGGATGACATGGGCTTTTTATCTTACACGTCATCAAACAAAAAATGAATACCAGTCTCCATTCATGGATTGAAAATTTGAAATAGAATAAGTTATACCCCGATTCAACTCCTTTATGGAAAAGGATTCTCTTTATTTTCTTTGAAATGAAAATGGAGTAGGATTACAATGGTGAACTCCCCGATAATAAACTTAAAACTAAAAAAATAGCGCTAAAAACTCAAAACAACAGTAAAGAAATGAATTTTTTTTACTCCAAAAGAATCAAAAAAATTTCAGTCCTCTTTTCCCTTTTTAAAAAATATCTCAACGCTTTCGTTCTGATCCACCATACTTCAATAGATCGAGTTAAACAACGCAAATTGCAGCCCTAAAGTTGAACCATAATTAAAAACTGTTAATACAACTAAATATGAAAAGGATAAGTTAATTTCAAATAGTAAACAGATAGCGAAAGATCAAAAGATACAAAGATACTAGAAGCTAAGAGAAGAAACGGTAAAGAAACTCCAATGACGCTTTGTGAACAAGCAGCTGCAATTCGCCTGTAAAGACCCACCACTCAAGCCTCAAGGGTTTCTTCTTGGATTTGCTTGACCCCCCATTGGACGATTTGGCATCATTTGACGATTTTGACCCGCCATTGGACCATTTTGATCCACCATTGGACGATTTTGACCTTCCGTTCTCAATATTTGAGCGTTTAGAATCTGAACGACCCCCTTCTCTCGCGGGGTTAATCTAGCGAAATTGACCCCAGAAACAAAGTCGAACGCGAGATACTTTGCTGGCGATAAAGCACTTGGAAACTTTTTGAACAGCGTTGTTTCTTCCCCCGTCAATCTCAAATACTCTACTGCTAAATCAGCGAAAGGCTCTGCTAGTTGCACGATCGTGGCCCCATTGACAACATTATTACTGCTCGTTCTACTAACTTCCCTGAGGCACTTTACGAAGATGTTCATATTAAGACTCACCTCAACCTGATCGTCCCAAACTTTTGAACCGTAAATTCCATTTGGCAAATTGATATTTACATCCGGAAATTCAGCAGCATTTGAAGCTTGCCGTACTGCTAGATTGCCGAAAGCATACGTCAGGTAATGTCTAATTATCTCCTCATCAGCTTTGTCGCGGGCTTTCCCCTTCGCATCCAGATCCGGCAATTTCGTCACTTCTTTGTCCTCTTCTGTCTTCATCTGAGTCTTTATCATTCTCTCCCAAATCATGTCTTCCACGGCCCGTTTCCGAGCTGTGCGAATGCTCTCATTTAAAGACATTTTTGTCAATTGAAGATCTGAAGGTTTTTTTTGATTATGGGTTTGTTGGATGGATGGCCCTTGGCACAGATGGATGGCTGATTATATAGAAAATCTTGCCCCGAAAGCTAGATTAAAAAATTATCCTGTTGGAAAGTGAAAAATGTGAAAAATAATGTCGTAACAATTTTTTGGTCATGTCCGAATCACTTTAATTTGTATCGTCATTAAAAAAACAAACCGACGGACAAAAAAGCCAGGCATATATTCGTCTGCTAATTGGCTTTTTCCAAGTGGTGGGTCATGAAAAGTTAAAATCTAGGATATATGCCTACTTTACAAAAAAGTTAAAATCTAGGGCATATGCTTACTTTACAACATATTTAACTTTAGCATTATTCTTTTGAGAAATGTTATATTTTTAATTTTTTTATCTAATTTTATTCAACTTTGTATATATGAATAAAGATAGATTTTACAAATACAAAATAAAATTTTAAAAAAAATTTTGTATATAAAGTTTATCTTTATCCACATATACAAAATTAGATAAAATTAAACATAAAAATTAAAAATATAGTATTACTTTATTCCTCTAATATTGTTGCCTTTAGTTACTAAAATAAATTACATATGTGTATGCCTCCAGCTTAATTAAATTTAACTAATACGTACACTTGGTATAATAATATATATCCTTTACATTAATTACTTTATGTAATTAATATAAAAGATATAATGGGGTACATATCCTGCAAGGAAAGGCCAAAACGGCGAAGCCCCACTCTCTGGAATAAAACGGGAAAAAGAAAAAAAATAATAAATAATAAAAAAAAAAGTTCCCCACCTCTCTCTT
>FXXK01000935.1:60350-85582 GCA_900184695.1 Betula pendula | reverse complement strand
TAAATTAACCAAAATACCATTGTACAATAATGGTATCATATATAAAATATTTGTACAATAATGGTATCATCTATAAACTATTTTTGTATCTAAAGAGCGATTCCCTTTTTATTTATTTTTTAAAAAAATATATTTTTATAAATTTATCTAAAGAGCGATTCACTGATGAGATAGCGCCACTAATCAATAAGATAACAACAAAGACATTAATGCAACCAGCCAAATATGTCAATCAAATCAAATTGGCCAGCAACGCACGCGACTGACCACTACTATTATTCTACCGCGAAAATCGTAGTATATTAGATCGCGGTTATGAATTGGACGGTCAGGATCGAAGCTTCACCATAGTCTACTTCTGCACACTCCGTATCATACCACCATTTCACTACTTCTCTGCGAGTCCCTCTCGTTCGTTTCTCTGTCCTGTCTCTGTCTCTGGTCTCTGTATGTCTTCCCGCACCACACGTCTTTCTCTCTCTCTCTCATAGATTTTCTCTCTCTTTCTAGAGCCTTCCTTCTCTCTCCCTCTCTCTCTCTAAATCAAACTGATCAAATTTTCTCATCATTTCTCTTGTTTTCTCGATCTCTCTCATTGTCTCTGAGGAAAAATTAGCGTACCTGAGCTTGTTGTTATCCTGGAGATTGGTGGATTTTGTGAGAATTACGGAGCTGTAGATCTTGCATTGCGCGAGGAATTCGAACCAGAGATTGATTGCCAGCTCTCTCTCTCTCTCACCTTCGAATTCTCGGTCTGCGTATTGGTATTTGATGCGCCAATCCGCAAACTTCGTGCGTGCAATGCGTTCTCTCTGCATGTGGCCCCGCAGCGCTTTGGTGAGCCGTTTGATTGCTGATAGAAGAAAATAAAAGCAAACAAAACAAAATTTCGAATCAGAAAATTCGCATTTTTTTTCTCCGGAAAGTGGAAGCGATGGACGATTCATATTCACTTGGACAGAAATTGTTATGTTTTTGTTGTATTTTCTCAGCAACCAAACATTGTCNGGGTCTGTTTGGGATTGCGATTTCAAAAAGTGAGATTTCAAAAATAGCGATTTTAAAAAGTGCGATTTGAAAAAGTGATTTTTGAAAACGCAGTTTAGTGTTTGGCAAAATTGCAGTTTGGCATTTAAAATCGCAGTTTAGCGTTTTAAAATTCTGCGTTTTCAAAAAAGCACCTCCTTACCTGCGATTTGAAATCGCAGATTTTCTGCGTTTTCAAATCGCAATTTTTTAAAATCGCAGTTCCCAAACAATTCAGTTTTTACGATTTAGTTTAAAATCGCACTTATTGTCTACGAAATCGCTTACCCAAACGCACCCTAAATAAGTTAACCAAAATACCATTGTACAATAATGGTAACATATATAAAATATTTGTACAATAATATCATCTATAAAATATTTTTGTCTCTAAAGAGCGATTCCCTTTTTTTTTTCCTTTTTTTTTTTTAATATAATTTTATAAATTTATCTAAAGAGCAATTATGAGATTGTGCCACTAATCAATAAGATAAAAACAAAGACATTAATGCAACCAGCCAAATCTGTCAATCAAATCAAATTGGCTAGCAACGCACGCGACTGACCGCTACTATTATTCTACCGCGAAAATCGTAGTATATTAGATCGCGGTTATGAAATGGACGGTCAGGATCGAAGCTTCACCATAGTCTACTTCTGCACACTCCGTATCATACCATCATTTCACTACTTCTCTGCGAGTCCCCCTCGTTCGTTTGTCTGTCCTGTCTGTGTCTCTGTTCTCTGTGTGTCTTCCCGCACCACACGTCTCTCTCTCTCTCTCTCATAGATTTTCTCTCTCTTTCTAGAGCCTTCCTTCTCTCTCTCCCTCTCTCTCTCTCTCTCTCTAAATCAAACTGATCAAATTTTCTCATCATTTCTCGATCTCTCTCATTGTCTCTGAGGAAAAATTAGCGTACCTGAGCTTGTTGTTATCCTGGAGATTGGTGGATTTTGTGAGAATTACGGAGCTGTAGATCTTGCATTGCGCGAGGAATTCGAACCAGAGATTGATTGCCAGCTCTCTCTCTCTCACTCCTTCGAATTCTCGGTCTGCGTTTTGGTATTTGATGCGCCAATTCGCAAACTTCGTGCGTGCAATGCGTTCTCTCTGCATGTGGCCCCGCAGCGCTTTGGTGAGCCGTTTGATTGCTGATAGAAGAAAATAAAAGCAAACAAAACAAAATTTCGAATGAGAAAATTCGCATTTTTTTTCTCCGGAAAGTGGAAGCGATGGACGATTCATATTCACTTGGACAGAAATTGTTATGTTTTTGTTGTATTTTCTCAGCAACCAAACATTGTCGTGATTTTCGTTTCTTTGGGCTAAAACTTCTGCTTTGTGATCTGTTTTGGTTCTCAAAACTTGTTTCTTGTATTTTGGTACCTTTTTTTTTTTTGGTTCTGCTTCTAAAAACAGAAAAAGCATGTTATGAAAAGTGCGTTTTACCTGGTCTTTACTGCGTTGAAGTATTTTGTATTTAAGAGTTCTGCGATTAAATACACAAAGAAATGTGCTTACTTTATGGTTTATGTAATGCAGAGTTGGTTTGGTTGTTGAGATGCAAAGATCTTTATGAGATGGACAGTTCGGAGACATAGATTCTTTGAATATTCTTCGCCAAAAGGAAATCTAGATCTTCTAAATTAAGTATTATAGTCTGGTTGCATTGTGAGGAGGTGAAAACAATGGCTATCGAATTGAGTTCTGTCGTGTCAAGGTTGCAAATGGTATCCACTTCTGATCATGCCTCCGTGGTTTCCATGAACCTCTTTGTGGCCCTCCTTTGTGCTTGTATTGTGATCGGCCATCTTCTTGAGGAGAACCGATGGGTGAACGAGTCGATCACTGCCCTTTTGATTGTGAGTTTCAACTCTTACTCATTTATAGGTAGTTATCTTGATTTGTTAAAATCAAAGTGGCTAATTTTCATTTATTTTATGTGGGTTGGTTGCAGGGTGTGTGTACTGGGGTTGTTATTTTGCTGTCAAGTCGTGGAAAAAGCTCGCATCTTTTAGTCTTTAGTGAAGATCTCTTCTTTATATACCTTCTGCCGCCAATAATATTTAATGCGGGGTAAAGTTGTAGTCTCATTAGTGTTGTTGTTTAGCAAATAGAGCAATTTGTTGTTCTATACTGATTTCTGACATATATATTTTGAGTATTTGCCTTTTGATATGCAACAATTGTTGGTTACGTGTGTGTTTCTCAATACAACCAATCTGTTGACTCAGCAAGATAAGAAAATAAAGCATGATTGCAACAAGGTAGTTCACAGTCATGTTTTGATTGAGCTGAGTGTCACGTATATTCTTTTTGTGATTGAAATTTTCATATTTACTTTACTTCTGTTAACTTCATGTTAATATGGGTTTTTTTTATAATATTCTTCTCCCAGTCTTTTGATAAATGATCTTAATGTCTATTATCTGTGTCAGGTTTCAGGTGAAAAAGAAGCAGTTTTTTGTTAACTTTAGTACTATTGTGTTGTTTGGTGCTGTTGGTACATTAATATCCTGTGCCATCATATCATTAGGTAAATCTGGTGACTTTGCTGTTGTTTTAATTATGCATAAGTTTTCTTTTGAGCTGTACAAAGGCAGGAAAAACCATCATGCAAAGTATGTTAAGCTGCGCCTTTTATTCTGTATTCTCATTTGTGGGCAGTGGTTTTCTCCCTAAATACATTATTCCACTAATAGTGTCACTTCATTCCTTTGTTTTAATTTTTGGATTACTTAACTTTGACTGTAATTTGGGTAATATACATTTCCATGTGTATGCAGCTTGGATAATACTATATTAAATAATAATCACATGATTTTGGGCTTACTTTGGCATGCCGTCAAATGAATTGGTTGTTGTATTAGATGTTTGCAGCGTGTAAGGTTATAATGTCTAAAGTATGTGGACTTATCATCATCATCATTATCATAATAATAATAATAATAATAATAATAATAATAATAATAGTTATAATTATAATTGTTATTATTGTTGTTATTATTATGATTCTTTGATTTTATTCCACGCTCTTCAGCAATGCTCCTGAAACCAGATCGATTATAACTTATGGGTGACGTATTGACGCCTAGACCCCTATTGACTTGCCGGTGATACTGTGTTATAATCTGAATTAATAGATTAAGCTTTCCATTTGTGACAGAATAAACTTGTTAAATGAGTGAAAAATATATGGGTAATCCTATAGGGAGAAGTGTGAGTCTCGTTAAGAAACTAAGAATCTTTAGATTAGGATTTGTTTTCAGATTATAAATTTCATATGAATTTGTATTCTACAATCAGTGTATTACTTATCTTGTCTTAGAGGATGGAAATAGATGTGATATACACATACTCAACGGTTAACTTCGGCTAAGTTGGCTACTTGGGGCAAAAGGGCTTAGGTCTTGGCAAAGTAGTATGCACGAATCTTTTTCATTAAATTTTTATTGTCTTCACCATGCTTGTTCCACTTCCATGTCAGAACTGGATTAATGTATGTTTGACCTAGCAAAGAAAAGGAAACAAGAATTTGAGTGATTGGATTTTATTTTAGTATCTTATTGTGACTGTAAAATTCTGATGCTTGACTCAGGTGTTACTCAGTTCTTCAAAAGAATGGATATTGGTTCGCTGGATATAGGGGATTATCTTGGTACACCTTTGTTATTCCTTTCTCTTTCTAGTAACTCGTTTGCTGTTTGGTTCTCACTGTATTCATCTACTATTTCAGCAATTGGTGCAATATTTGCTGCAACGGATTCTGTATGCACATTGCAGGTATGGCATACATCAGCATTTTGGCAGTGTCTTCAAACAGTTAAGGTACCAATGCTTCAAAACTGAACTTCTCTCAATGTAATGGTGCAGGTGCTTAATCAGGATGAGACACCTTTACTCTATAGTCTTGTATTTGGGGAGGGTGTTGTAAATGATGCCACATCGGTGGTGCTTTTCAATGCGATCCAGAGCTTTGACCTCAATCATATCGACCCCAGAATTGCTTTGCATTTTCTTGGCAATTTCTTTTATTTGTTTCTCACAAGCACAATGCTAGGGGCAATAGTAAGTTTCTCTCTCTCTCTCTCTCACACACACACACTTGTTTGTGTTACTGCACAAGTGTGTTATGTTAAATGTGCTATTCTACGGTGGCATGACAATCTCTTTCCTCCTGCAGACTGGGCTAGTTAGTGCTTACATCATCAAAAAGCTTTATTTTGGCAGGTATTTTGTCAGAATTGGAAAGATCAAATCATGCTGCTTTTATTGCCATTCAAATGATAGTATTCCATTAACTATTATATCAATATTGAAAATGGACCGAGGCTCATAATAAGATGGAGCCTTGTTTGGTCTTTATATCATATAGTTGATTTTTCTTTCTTTCTTTCTTTTGTTTTGTATTGTTTTGTTTTGTTTTTGGTTTTTCTTATTTTTTCTATTCAATATGGGGAGAGGGGAAAAGGGGAGAGTTGATTTTTCTTTGTTGAAATTGAACTGTTCTGACTATCAAGGTGCTTTCTCTTGTCTGTATCAGTTGGATGAGCGGTTGAGTTAATCATAAATAAAATTAGAGCTAATGGAGAACTGTTTCTTGGCAAAGACTACTTGCAATACCTAATCTATAAGATTGTCTCCTAATTTGGGCTCTAAAAGATCATCAAACCTTGTAGGGAGGGAAGGAATATCTTATAATCATGTACTGAAGTTAGACTATAATAATATAATTTCTGACATAATTCAGGCACTCTACGGATCGTGAAGTTGCTCTTATGATCCTCATGGCATACCTTTCATATATGCTGGCTGAAGTAAGCCTTCTAATAGCTCTACGACACCTATTTTTTCTCGTTCTAAGCTTCAAGTGTTTTATGTTGATTTGATGTTTTGCTAATTATTAATCATACAACTGAGATGCCAGTATATTTGATCTGTTATGCAGTTGTTCTATTTGAGTGGCATTCTGACTGTATTCTTTTGTGGGATTGTGATGTCCCATTACACCTGGCACAACGTAACAGAGAGTTCAAGAATCACTACCAAGTGCGTCTTAGAAGTTATTCAATCTATTTGAACCCATTTGTCATATGTAAAACATAGGTCAATTTGTCATATGCCTAATGCTTTAGTTTTGTCTACCAATTATTGCAGGCATTCTTTTGCAACTCTCTCATTTGTTGCTGAGATTTTTATCTTCCTTTATGTTGGAATGGATGCCTTGGACATTGAAAAGTGGAGATTTGCCAGTAACAGGTATTATCTACATACTAGCAGATGACTAGACTAGCTAGTCCCTGTAGTTCTGAGTTCTTGACGTATTGAACCTTTTAGCTATTAGGTACTTCTATGTATTTTTCGGGCAAAATGTATGCCATAGCTGCCTTACTGAAACATTATTTGTCGCTTTTACATGCCATGTTTGATTTTCCTTTTTGCAGCCCTGGAACATCAGTTGCAGTGAGTTCAATATTGCTAGCTCTGATTATGGCTGGAAGAGCAGCTTTTGTTTTCCCCCTATCATTTTTAATCAACTTAGTTAAAAAATCTCCAAACGAGAAAATCAGCTTCAGGCAGCAAGTATGGATTTTGTTTCTGTAACAGCATAATTCTTTTCTCTGTCCTACTTTATTGATCAACCAAATCATGCCAGCATCTTTCTTATTGTAGGTGATAATATGGTGGGCTGGTCTCATGAGAGGTGCTGTGTCTATGGCGCTCGCTTATAATCAGGTAAGATGTGGGCGTGGTATTTTATTTGGGGCCAAAAGACCTGTGAATTTATAGTAACAGAGAAGAATTGTTGAGAAATAAAATAACCTACAGGAAAATTAATTTTGTAGAAAATGTTGTCTCTGTGTGTGTGTGTGTGAGAGAGAGAGAGAGAGAGAGAGAGAGAGAGATGTTAGAGGAGATGAGATTATTCAGTAAAACTTTGAATTTTTTAAATGCAGTTCACAAGGGCGGGGCACACTCAATTGCGAGCAAATGCAATCATGATCACCAGCACCATAACTGTTGTTCTTTTCAGCACAGTGGTGAGACATCTCCTGCCTCACTGTTGTTCTTTTCAGGATTTTGTTCATATAGCTCCCCATTGAGGTTCAAACTTATTTATGTAGTCAAATCTTTATGAAGTCATGTTAAAATAGCCTGATTTGGCCTCTTGATATGCCAAGGGTTTGTAGTTTTCTGGGAATTAGCTACTAGTCTACAATGAAAAGAGGAGTTGAGGAATATAATGCTTGCTATTTAGGTTGTTGCTGTTAAGTTTAATAACCATCCCCATCTATCAAGAATATAATTGTTTCATTTAGCTCAAAGCTGTGCGAATGGCTGCTTCTTCTATATCTAAGTTTTTTTTCCTTAAAAGGTATGGTGCTTCTTAGGGGAATAAGATAACCAACGGCACTTCCCATGAGTTTCTGTAGCAGTTATGTAAATCAGATTTAAGGTTGTCTTTTGTGTAAGAGATGTTAGTTACTTTTTCTGAAAGAATTTTACATATGAAATGTCAATGGTCTTGACGATGGTAATCACCCTCCATATTTGATTCTGGTCAGGTGTTTGGTTTGATGACTAAACCTCTTATAAGGTTCTTGCTGCCTCATACAAAACACACAACCAGCATGGTACTGTCAGATTCATCGACTCCAAAATCAGTCAATGTGCCACTTCTTGGAGAGGGGCAGGACTCGGAGGCTGACCTTGTTAACACTACTGTTCCCCGGCCAGGCAGCATACGTGCACTCCTGGCCACTCCTACACACACTGTTCATCGTTATTGGCGTAAGTTTGATGATGCCTTCATGCGTCCAGTATTTGGTGGCCGGGGTTTTGTTCCGTATGTTCCTGGATCACCAACTGAACGGAGTTTCCTTCAAGGGCAATGAGAAGGCCAAGCAAAGATGTAAAATGTGTTGTAAATTGTATACATCTTCTGGAGTATCCGGCACCACATGCTTTTGAACCAACTTGTGAAATATTTCTTGTACTTTAGCTAGTGAGAAGGCTGTGTACCATAAGGTTTTGAAATTGCTATATATTATGTATAGGTGATTGCGTTTACCCAAAGGCCCAGGCGTTGGAAGGGGCTACCATTTTGTTTTTTTTTGCTCTATATCACTCATTGACATCATAATGATTTTTGTGACCATAAGATCATAGGATTTGAATTTATTGTAATGCCTGCCTTCTTTAATCGTGTTCTGTAAATTTCCGATGAGGAAATGAAGTTTCTATGCTCGAGTGGTAAAGTTGGATTTGAAGTTTTTTTCTTTGTTTGATTTTTGGAAGGGTTGTTCTTTGAAAAGGAATGAAGTTGTGGAAGATGGTATCAGGTAGGTTAGCAGTACATTTTCTTGTCCTTACATAAAGAGAGTTCTGAGATCGAATCTCCCTTTCGAGGGGTTATTTAAGGAAACTGTGCTTGAATTTAGGCGGCTTAACATCTTCATTTTTTGATAGATTCAAAATATTGGAACGCCATTTATCTTCGAAATTTATGGTAGAGCTTCCCTGCTGCTATATCTGCAGGCTGTTTCTAAACTCTTACTAAAGAGATCACAAGGCAGATGAAACATTTAAGACACGTTTGATACGTAAAATGGATATTTCTTGGAATAATTTTTATTAACAATGAAATAAGTGAAATAAATTAATTTTAAAATATTCATTTCGATAGCTATGAGGGAATAACTATTTTTTTAATTGAAGGAATAGTTATTCCTCTCAAATTAAAAAAGAATAACTATTCATTCAATTGAAAGAATAGTCATTTTTTCATCTCATAACTATTACAAAGTTAATATATTCTCCTTCTTCCTATTCCAAACATAACCTTACTGTTCTTTTTATGTTGTCCATCCAAAAGGTTACATTCCTATCTAATATTTGGTTTACTAGTTGAGCTGAGGAAATTTTTACATGAAAAATTGCATGTTCCCACAATGATAAATAAAGATCTAGTAGGAATAGGTATTTGGAATAAACCATTAAATCATTGAGATATGGAACATTTAACAATTAAAAAATAATTGACAAGATTTAATCATATGTATTTCCACTGTATCATACCCTGCTAGATTTTTTATTTTTACTGAGATATTTGGTCTTCATCTTTTTGCCCATTTCTTGTTCATCTTCATACAAAAGATGAAAAAATTTACCATTGAATCAATGGAAGATTCAATAATGGATCTAAGAAACAAAAAAGATGTACGAGATATGTAAGAGAATGATACCAAACGAATCTTTTTTTTTTTTATAGAAATTTCCTACAGACTGGTTTGTAAAAAATTCCTACAAATTAGCCTTTAAAAGTGACATGTGTCCTTAACATATAAAAAACACATTTTTTTTAATAGCGTGTGATTCTCATATGTTTTTTTAATAATATTAATAAAAAAAACTGGTATTTCTCACATGTTTATAAAACATATGTCATTTTTAGAGACTGATTTGTAGACGTAAATTTACCGAACTTTTAGGCTAAAACACCTTAAATATTAGCAATCACCAAGAAAATTATCATGAGATTTATGGAAAGCATTAATATAACATCAAGAAAAATATTAGCAATCACCAAGACATTCAGATCGTGTAAACCAGAACGATCTTTCTTTCTATCTGCAAGCCGATACAGGAATGTCTACTAAAGACAAGCTAAGTTTCATTGAGGAGGATAAGACAGAATCAGGGGGCAAGAAAAGAAGCCCTCAAGAATGTTTGTACATGAAGCAAAAGTAAAACGGTAAAGAGTAATGACTGCATTCCAACTTCTTGTAAAGTGTAATATCGAATGATGATAAATAGATGGTGGCAGGGCATCATAGCCATACAGACCAATCATAATTATGATTAAGGGTTCTAGGTGGATGCCCCTGATAATAAGGAATGGATCTGTCCGGACTTGAATTAGGAGCAAATCTCATGGCTGTAAGGGTTCCAGCTGATCCAATCCGTCCAGTGCTCCCATTTGCAGCAATACTTGATCCATAATGCCCCACTGATGAGCTCATGCGGGTGGTGCTGGGTATAGAGTCTGCCATTCCGTACTGTCGAGTACGAGTGGGGCTCATCAATCCAAAAGGTCCACCAGTCAAGCTCCTGGAATGCTGCGAACCATACGGTCCAGCCGGTAAGCTCGCATGTGGCGGATCAGGAGAGCGTGTCATACTATATTGTACAGCAGATGGGGTTATGTATCGTGCATGTTGACCAGTGAATGAGCTTTCTGGTTGATGATAAGTTGGTTGCCTAGAGTGGCCAACAGAAACATTAGGCATAGCAGCAGCTGCTACTGTTTCTGCACCTCGACCCACATACAAGCCGGCTGGTTTGTGATAAGATGGCTGTGCTGAGTGGATTGAGAAAGCTGCATCTCTCCGAGGACGCTTATTTTTGTTCTGCTGATTCAATTGAGCTTTGCTGTCAGGGGCAGTACGTTTATTTGCATTCTGTTGGCGCACCTGAGCCTTGGGAACCGAGGCTTTTGCAGTGGTATTCCTCTCTTTTTTCTTCTCTGTAAGATGCTTGATGAGGTTTCTAAGGTTCTCAGGAGAGAATTGGGATCCAAGCTGGTAATTATCAATGCATCTTATTACAGCTTTTATAGCAGCTATTTCTTTGTTTGTGGCCTCATCCTGTAAGGAGTTTAATGAATATAGTATAAGGAAACAACAATTTGATTCCATTTATCAGAGTATTTGTGATAAAGAAAAGAAGGGCAAAAAAACCTGTGCTTTGAGAGAGCTTTTTCCCTTGCAACTCATCGCAAAATTCTTGGCAAGCTTCAAATGGGCTTTAAGCAGGGGTACTGGAGGGAACTTGTCAACCATTTCGTATGCATAAATAAATTTGATTGCATCAAGTCGCTTATCCTGTGAAATTAGTTTTTGGATAAAATCTGGGACACATAAAACAGAATTGCAGGCCCTCCATCAGAGTTCGGAAAAGGATGTAGGAAATACGAAACCAAGAAAATTAGCAAATTTCCTGATTATTGATTAAAAACCAAGGACAATATGATACAGGCAGCAAGAAGTGACCGCATTAACAGCAGGGAAAGAAAAGTAAGAAGCAAAATATACTTTACTAAGAAAAGCTTGTAACATCTAACAGTACAAGGATTCACAACAGCGAGCAAAGCTACCATAAACTCTCTTCAGAAAAAAGAACCCACCTTACATTTTGTTTCCTTTTGAGTTCCCTAGTCCTCTTAGTCCTCAACGGAGGCGCGTGCTGGCGCGTCCTGTGTTTTTGTTTTCTCGAGTCATCACCCATTGGAGCATTAGGTTGTGGTGGTTTGGGATGTAGTTCTTGGCGGAACCTAGTGTGGTCCCTGGCTGTGTTCAGGGCTTTCTCGTTCTCGTTTCTTAGCGGAGTGGGATAGATGGATTTCGTTAGTTGGTTCTTCGTTGAATCAAAAGTTTTTTGAGTTCTTGGTTCCGGCAGGGGGTTTCATTTTGAGGTCTGGTTGAGAGAAGAAAAGGGTATTTCTAGGGTTANAACGGAGGCGCGTGCTGGCGCGTCCTGTGTTTTTGTTTTCTCGAGTCGTCACCCATTGGAGCATTAGGTTGTGGTGGTTTGGGATGTAGTTCTTGGCGGAACCTGGTGTGGTCCCTGGCCGTGTTCAGGGCTTTCTCGTTCTCGTTTCTTAGCGGAGTGGGATAGATGGATTTCGTTAGTTGGTTCTTCGTTGAATCAAAAGTTTTTGAGTTCTTGGTTCCGGCAGGGGGTTCTATTTTGAGGCTGGTTGAGAGAAGAAAAGGGATTTCTAGGGTTATGATGGTGGGGAAATACTGTGTTGAGTGGCTGAAGAAAGTGGTGGAGAAGATGGTGATTATGGTTGAGGATCGAGCCTTCACTGAGTCTTCTAGGGATGGGAACAGGGCATTCTTTGCTCAGAGAGGCGTGAATTGAGTGGGTTGCTTCTTGGAGTTTGCGGAGTACGCAGTGGGTGGTCGTAAAGGTCTCATCATTGTCCCGGATGGCCGTGATACGCGGGGATGGAAGATGTTCGCCGAGGAATTGGGAAAGGTGATGACCACATTCGACTCTTCTTCCGAGAAGCTCATTGGTGGGTGTCCGCAACCCTCTCTTTTACCTCTTTCGGGGAAGGAGGCTAAAGGGCCGTCGTCCTTTGGTGGCGGGGTGAAGGTTTCCTGCAACTTTGGTGGTTTGGGTCTTACGCCCATCGTGGATGGACATCACCGTTCGTTTGCTGAGGTGGCTTGTGCAGAGGGGAAGTCCGGTGTACCATTGGGTAAAGAGAAGGAGGTGCAAGCCTTCGAACCGTTGGGTAAGACTCAGCACGCGCCAGATGCTGGGTCCGGGTTTCGAGGTTCGGCTATCTCTTCTTCGCGTGTGGCAGAAGGTAACGTTCTAGAGCCTGTTTCTTTCCCTTCTGATGATTCAGAGTCTGCGTAGGGGGGAAAGAGTGTAAAGTTAGGTTTGCTTTGGGCGTGGAAGTTCAAACTTGAACGATTAAAAGGGGAGGTGGAGCGTGCCTTAAATTTTGTGTATGAAGGACTGGATTTGTTTGGGCCGGATAACGACTGGGCTTCTGAAAAGGCCATTTTGAAGCCTAAACCTAAGACTCAGCCCAAGTCTAAGTTTAAGCCCAAGCTGGTGAAGTTTAGGTCTTTCAGACTGTTGCGCAAGCCCAAGCCCACTTCTACGAGGTTGGATTTAGCCACGGATCTTGGGCCTGTTCGCAAACCTAAGAACCTTTATTCCAAGGTCAGATTTTTCTCGGGTTCAGATGAAGGTTGCGGGGCACCGAGCCTTCCCAACTGTTCTAATGCTTCGCCAGAGGTGGTTCTGTCCCTGGTC
The DNA here is from genome assembly GCA_900184695.1 of Betula pendula. Lineage (NCBI taxonomy): Eukaryota > Viridiplantae > Streptophyta > Magnoliopsida > Fagales > Betulaceae > Betula > Betula pendula. The sequence continues at coordinate 72,717 of FXXK01000935.1, read as the reverse complement.
GCTTCGCCGGAGGTGGTTCTTCTACCGGCGTCCGAGTCTGAAGCTGTCCGATAGGTTGGGTTTGGCACGGCGAGCCCTGGCGAAGCTGGTGGTTACTTTTTCCTTCTTGGGCCGGAAGTTTCGTCGGCAACTGCCAAGATCTCACCGGAGGTTGCATAGATTTTGCCGAGGCAGTGTTTGGCACTCAAGCCCTTGAAGTTCTACAATTGTAAATACAAGGCAAGTAGGCTATCACATATGGATGATAATCTCATCACCGAGGTGGTATCTGTGATCAGTGATCCGCCTGGCGCCTGATGTGCCTCGGCTCGTTGGGGCTGCTTCTTCTCCGCCGTCTAGTAAGATCGGAGCTTAGACCTCTCTAGAGGTTGTTCTCGTCCCGGCAACCCGAGTCCCTCCGACTAGGGGTTTTCTTCGGAGGGGATTTCTCAGGCCGAATTCTTCAGTTGTGATTCGGGACTGTTCGCCTGAGCCAGTCCAGTCTTCTTCGGAAGCAATGAACAGTCCCCAAGCCTCGTTGGTTGAACAGCCTCCTGCGTCAGTTTTGGTTGATCAACATGGGGTTCAGGTCGAGGGGGAATCTGGGGTTCAGCACGTAGAGGAATCCGAGATTGTGCAATGTGCGATGGAGATTGGGCCTTTATTGGGAATTTCTTGTGGAGGAGATGAGAAACAGTTACTGGGTCTCTTGTGCGACCATGATAAGGTTTATTGTCAAGAGATCTCAGCTACTCGTTCCAATCATGGTGCTAAAGCTAGTAGGGAGCTTAAAAATTTGGATTGTTCCAACATTTTTGAAGGTTCTAGCCGTGGCAAAGGAAAGAGGGCTTGTTCGGTTGTCTAAGGGTTCGAGTTGTTTTGTTGGGGTTTTTCTTGTAGTTGTGGTGGGTCTCGAGGGTAAAGGGCTTTGTCGGGGTTTTTGTGGGTTTGTGCTTGCTTGTTGTTTTTTCTTTCTAGGTATTCCTTTTGTATATTTCCTGTGTACTTAGGGGCGCCTCGCGCTTTTTTAATAAAGTTTGGCCTTACTTATCAAAAAAAAGAACCCACCTACTAAAAATGATGTACACCTAAAATAGTTAAGTGATTATCATGAGGCAATCACAACCACAAAGGCTACCCAGAGCCCTCATGAATAAGCAAATCTGAATGCATCGAAGTCTATGGCCCATAAGTACACTGACCTTTCCAACCAGGGAACATTCCTCTTAGTACATAACAACATATCAGAAACTCATACCAAAACAAAGGAAAAGTTCAAGATTCAATTGAAATGCAGTATAAATATAGAAGAAAAAACAATTAATATACTGTATAGAGAGCCACTGAGCAACTGACTGCTGTATCCAAATCTGACAGCTTCAATTAAGAACATTATGTCAAAAAGTAAGAAAACTGTGAATCACATCCTAACATGATTATATAATTCTAGTGGTTGACCACTATAAGCATATAATAACTATGATTGCACAAATATTCCACTCTTATTTGATCTTAGGAGTAGACAAGTACAAATATATAAAACAAAGTACATAAGAAGTCTCTAAATCACAAATAATAAGCAATTTCAAGCCATCCAGCCACGAAAGATGCCTTTTAGATAATTGATACTAAACAACTCTTGCACAACAAATGATACAGGATGAATGTCTCATGGCCACTCCAATCATTAGCTGTGCTGGTACACAAGGCGATCAAATATGGAACTCGTCAAAGGGAAAAAGCATAAACTTCTCAGAGCATTATATGCATGTTCAAATAAAAGCATTGAAACTAATCAAGCTTTCCGCCATTATAGTTTTCCCAATATATAAAACAACCAACTATCTAAATTAGAGGAAAGAACAGTAAATGCAGAATATTACGGACAACAGTCATACAGGCACACGATAATTGAAAATCGGACGTCACACCAGGGGAATGGTATCTCACTACAAGAGAGTAATCACAACTCACACAATTTACTGGAAAACAAATTCTCATTCAACAAACTGACACTAACCAGAGTGCATCAATATTTATAGACTAGTACTAAGGCCACTGATTTACCCCTCCAAAAAGCACTAGAATGTCAAATACATAAATTATAAGTACCAAAAGGACTCTTACAACTATCTATTCATGCAAATGCCAAGTTCAGAAGGCAAGAGCAATTTTCTGAAACTCACCAGAGGCTTTATCAGCAAAACCAAGAGCTCGAAACAACTCAGGGGCCTGTTTTCGCTGCAGAACACAAACAAAAAGGTCCAAAACCTCGTCACTATGAAACTCACCCGTTAACCCAAATACACTCAAAAGCAGCAAAAACCCAAAAATCTTCAAAGAATTCTCCATCCCCACGCTCAACTTTGCCTTCCACTCAAGGGCTAGTTTCACTGCCTCTTCTCTCACTTCTGCTTTAATAACCGGTCTCACTCTCATCAACTCCTCTAACAAAAGCACAGAGCTCCTCCTTACAGCAGCAACCTCAGGATCTATATCTCCCTTCTTCTTTTCCAGTGAAAAAAACCAATTCATTGCCTCAAGCACTAGCTTCCCCGAATCCACTGAAACCTTAAGCGCATTATATAAATCATCGCGAATCGATTGGTGCTCTTTCAAATGATGCTCATTCAAGTACAATAACAATGCCTTCCCATCATATATTGGAATGCCGTTAACAGATGGATTTTCGGGCACAGATTCTTCAGTTTTTGCTTGGCTTTGGGGGGTTGTAAATTGGGTTTCTTTAGATTTTGCTTGGGATTTAAGAGCTGGAATCAACTGGGTTTCTGTACTGAATTGGATTTGACTGGTTGGAGTCAATTGGGTTTCTTTGGAAGCGGATTGGGGTTGGGTCTCTTTGCCTTTGTCTTGGGATTTAAGGGTTGGAGCCAATTGGGTTTCCGCAGAATTGAATTGGGTCTCTTGGGATTTAGCTTGGGATTGGAGGGTCGGAATCAATTGGGCTTCTTGGGAATTGATCTGGGTTTCCTCGGATTTGGCTTGGGAAAGGATAGTGGGAGTAAAAAGGGTTTGTTGGAAATTGGCTTGGGATTGGAGGGTTGGAGCAAGTTGGGTCTTTTCGGCTTGGAGTTTGGCTTGGATTGAATTGTGGATGGAGAGGAAGTGGTCCTCCATGTCCTGCCATTGAAGGGTGAAATTGGCGACGGCAGCAGCGTGAGTTTTGAGGAGGTTGAAGGCTTTGCGGAGGTTCTGTTTCTTCGGCTCTGCGGGTTGAAGATCTGCAGAGACTTTGTCCAATGTGGACGACATTTCGGTGCGTAGAAACAGAGAGGGGAAGTGATGCCTGGACAATTACAAACACTACCAGGGATTTGTGCAACGACGGAATAATTGCTTTGTTATAATTTTGACAATCTTCGGGCCATTGACGTCTGCCTATACCACCAGACCAGAGTGCCTCGTGCGGTAGTGATTAATTTTTTTTTTTAAAAAAAGAGCTCATGTTTTCACATATGCAAAAATGAAGTATTAAGCCTTTTTTTATTTTATTAATAATATGTATTTTTTAATTCTTAAAATAATATCATTTTTAAAAATTAATTTATAAGAATTTCACATAAACCAACTTGTAAAAAATTGTGTCCCTCGTCAAAATGGCCGTTGTATATTAAGCAATTGGCAGTCCTATGACTAGTTTTCGAGTCTTAATAAACATTTGTATGAGTTTAAATTACTGATATCTCATTACTAGATGTTTAGAATATATGATTTTTATTAGGTTGATAGATTTTCTTTATTATAATATTTTATCATTTTGATTGTAATAAAATCTTAGAATTTTGATTACCTTTGTTTATTCTCTCCACCTACTCTATTTTCCCTATAAATAGGGTCGTATTGTAGTATATATCAATCAAGTTTGTTAAATAATTTCTGATATGTGTCTTTTTTTGTGATGATTGATTTCCTTTTCTAGGTTAATTTTATTCTGTATAATTTTTTTTGGATATTATTTGATTGATTTTTTATTTGTATTGGCCTATTCAACTATTAATAAGTTATTATTGTACAAAGTTATAATACGTAAAATACAATATTTAGCTCAAACTTCTATTCTCTAGTTATTTTAATAAAGTTAATTAGAGCAAAATGTAGCCTTGTTAGGCTTTTCCCTAATGGTGAACGTAGATCTCTAAGGTTGAACATGTTAGATCATTAGCAGCAGCTTTCCTTAAACTCCATTCCCTTCCCTAGTGTAGGGAAAACTGTTAAAAAAACACAAAAAAGTCCATGCAGCAGCTTCCCTAAGTGTTCCCTAAACTATAGAAATACGAAGGGAACCACTTTTGGTTCCCTTCATCTCGGGAACAAAAAATGGTTCCCTTAGCATTATTTTAATATAAAAACTTTCTCTCTCCTCTCTCTCTTCTCTACCATTTGTTTAAAACAATATTTAAATAATTTCTCTTTCCTCTCTCTTTCTTCTAGCATTTAATTTAAATAGTATTTAATTCATATAAAGAAAGATGAAGGGAAGCTGCTGTGGAGTGCATTTATATAGGGAACTAAAAAATGGTTTTGTTCCCTACATTATAGAAAAGTTGAAGGGAAGCTGCTGCTAATGCTCTTATAAATAAAACTGTGGGCACTACAGAATTTAAAGAAAGCAGAAAATCTGTATGAGAATGACTGAAATTATGGACAATAAGACAAATATAAATCTGTCTCTTAAACAAATATTGCCTTCCACTTGTATAATTAGTTTTGCAAAAGGGAATACGGCAATTCTGTTCTCAGGATACAATATTGTCCGAATGTAGTGTGTAGATTGCAAATTCTGAATACTACTCAAAACAAGAAATTATGTAACAGCAGAACAGAAGAAGAGAAGAAGATAATCTTAAAAAAAAAAACATCAAAAATATGAAGAACAATATATGTTATTCAATCAACAGAGCAGTTTAAAAAACAGTTTCTAAAACAGTTTCAGTTTAATTATAACTGTTGGATAAGCAGTTTAAAAAACAGTTAAAATCTGAATTTTAAATAATAAAATAAAAAACTATTATTAAATTGCATTTGAACATATCAGAAAAATACACATCTAAATGTGCGAAGTGCGTCTAAAGAGTGACATCAATAACATGTGTTTACTTAAAGTTCATTTTAATATAAGAGAAATACAATCTCTTATAAAGTACAGATGAATCTCATATATTTTCAATGTGAGACAAAGAAAGAGATAAACATAAACGAAAAGATAATTGAAATATTTTAAATTGGAGGAAAACTTAAATTTCATGAAATAATATCAACGGAACCATTCCAAAATCTTGTCTTCCTTTTCTCTCTTGCTTTTGTAATATTATCTTTCATTTCAAATTTCTACGTAGTATCAAAGACACTTTCCCGAATTCTAACTTTTTCCTTCTTTTTCTATCATTCTTCTTGGTAATGTATTTCTCTTGGCATTCCTTACAACTGTTCAACCAGTATTTGCTTTGGATCATTGCCTTATGAGCATCCTATCAAGTGTGTGAGGACATCATTCAAAAGCTCAAAAGCAAATCTACACAATGACACAAAAATCAGCCCAATCAGAGCTCTTACACGCCCACAAATGTTGTTCAAAGATTTTGCCAGCATGGTCACGCGCCTCCATGTGCCGTCGCAATATGTTTTATGCACTCATGTGTAGTGCACGAGTAAAGCTGGGCGTTCGTCTGTGTGATGGACGCCCAGCGTCTGTCTCTATTGAAAAATAAAAAATAAAAGAAAACGTTTTTTTTTTTTTTATTAAAAAACAGGCTTAAACTTATCCAATTTTCATTTTATTTTTTTCTAAGGTTATGAAATGGGGATGAAATAAGCCGAACCTGTTTTTTGTTAAAAAAAAATATTTTTTCTTATTTTTTATTTAACAAAAAATAGGTTCAGGCTTATTTTATCCTCATTTCATAACCTTAAAAAAAAAAAAAAAGAGAATTGGATAAGTTTAAGCCTGTTTTTTAATAGAAAAAAAACATTTTTTTTAATTATTTTTTTCATGAAAAACGGACGCCTAGCACGACTCGTAGTGCACACATAAGTTATGGGTTATTTGACTTGGATAACTTGGTCCTTTGGCCCAAGTGGCCTTGTCTTTTGGCCTACTCTAACCTTGCCTTTTGGCCCACAATCAGCCGTGTATTTTGGCCTATAGTTGGTCTATTTTTAGCCCATAGTCGGCTATTGTTGACCTAGTTATCTGGTCAACGTTAGACCGCCACCTTCGGCTCAACCCACCGTTAGTGTCATACTTGATGACCATATTTTGTTGTGTACAGTAGCGCTCCATCGTCTCCTGTAGCATTATCAGCTTCTACCTTGAATTTTAGGAGAAATGTTTGAATATATGATTTTCATATTAGGTCAACAGATTTTTCCTTACAAGAATATTTACCATTTATGTTGGATTTTAATAAGATCCTTTATTGTATTTTCTCCACCTAATACATTTTCACTATAACCAAAAACGTTTGTATTGTAAATCAATCAAGTCAATAAGAGTAAAATGTAGCCTTATCATGAGTGTTAGACGTAGGCCTCTAAGGCTGAATTACCTCAAATCTTTTGTCTTCCTTTTCCTTCTTGCTTCCGTAATATTATCTTTCATTTTATATTTTATTCCAAATTTTCACACTAGAAATTAATTTCATGGTACCCCTAAGGAATCCCAATAAGGGCTTGTTTGAAACTGTTCTCAAATTCCATTTTTTGTACTCAAAATTGTTTATGGGTAGAACAAATCAGAAAACATGTTTGGCATTTAGAACTAATTTTCAAAACCAAATTCAAACATAAAAATTGAGCTGATTCTTCAAAAGCTAGCCACCATATAGATTTGATGGTTACGTGGTGGTCACCATGTAGATTCAGCAGCCACTCTTGGCTGTTAGATAAATTCGGTAGCCACGCAGTGTCTAGCACGCATATACGATGGTCACATAGCAGTTGCTACCCAAGTCCGACAACCATGTAGATCTAGTGGCCACGCCGTGATCGCCATGTGGGTTCAACTACATGTCAGCTGCCATGCAAATCTAACATCCACATTGTAGGTCACCACGCGACTCCAACAGCCATGCCTTGGCCCATCATGTGAGTTTGATGGCAAATGTGGGTTGAATTCTAGATTTTTCCATTTGAAAGAGAAACTACTGCTCAATTACAAAATTTTGTGGTATGGCCCATATCTATTGTAAATTAAAATTTTTGTTTTGTTTAAATCCGAGTTATATTCGAAAGAGGAATGCTACATGTCCAACTTTTTTATCCAACTCCATCCAACTTTGCATATGTGGACAAAACTATTTATACAATTGGATAAAAAAATTGAAAGAATAGCATTTTTCTATTCGAAATGGTATTCAGAAGAAGGATACATTTATTTTTAGTTGAGTTTTATATATAAACAAAATGTTGTAAGGTGTCTCGCGTAGAGTTGTTAACAGATCCAATTGCAAATTACCCATAATCTATCGAAATAGAATTCTCTTCTTTCAAATAAAATGGATGCTATATATTTTATAGTCAAGATTTAAAGATATATGTCTAACGGTTTATATGAAATCAATGTTAAACGGATATGTCTAATCACTAGTTGTCTCATTAATAGTAATAATAATAATAATTAGAAAAAGAAAAAAGAGACGAAAGATGTAAAATAAATGTCAAGTAAACTGGAATTGGCAGTTGACTCATCCTAATTAGCAAACAAAAAATAATAAAATTTCTCAACAAATTGAGTTTGACAGTTCTCTTAACAATAATAAACTTTTTTTTAAAAAAAAAAATGGGAAAATTATTGGCATAAATAGCTAGAGAGCTCTAGAAATTTCACAGCCCAGCTATTCTCAAATGTGCCTGCGTAAGCCTTTTATTTGATTTTGGCATACAAAGGCCCATGTGTTCTTGCAGCAAAAGCACTTTGAGGGTGCAACCCACTCGGCATCTTTCGGATTCGTGCGTTCTAACTTCTTCTTCTCCTTCTAATGTGATTGATGTTTGCTATTCGCAACCGTCTTTTTCTTTTGTCTCTGTTTTTTGGACCAATTTTCCGTCTTAAATAGCTAGGGTTTTTTCATTGTTCACACTTTTACCTACCAAACGAAGGAAAAAATGGGGCAAGCAATATGGACAGACAATCATAATATATCTCAATCATATCTTTAAAGCCTTTTATTTTCATATTCTCTTTCTCCTTGGCCTTTAGAAAGTGTTACATGGCACAACTGAGATTTTAATCCCCAACAATTTGCTGTTCGAATTGTTAACAATTTGCACATATGAGTGATCCAATTTTGAAGAAATTTCTCTGGTATGTATGATAATATAAAATCATATCTATTGGTCATATTTTCATATTAATTATTATTAAGCTGAATGAAAACTTAACTTTATGTAATACTGCTAACAAAAGGAAAGTATTACAACAGTTAGAAACAAAGCACCCAACTCAAGACCACAAAAACAGACCAAAAGGAAAAATAGAGGGTTCGTTATTTATGTAGAAGAGTTCTCATCAAGCCCTTCACAAGCATACGAGCAGGATGTATGTTCTACTGCATGCGCACAGGGTTTGGGAAAGGCACTTCATCCTTGCAGACCGATGATGCCTGCACAAAATACCAAGAGATAAATATTAAAGTCATAACAGAGGGTAATTCTGTTAATTCTTAGGTAACAGAATATATGTCCAACTACCCTGGCTGGGTAGACCTAGAGAAATGATTTACTACAAAATTTTACTTGGTTGGAGATTATGCAAAATTGAGATATCGGCGATTTCTTGCAATTTGGGTAGCAATTATAAGAAAGCTCCATATGGTTCCCATTGCCCAAATAAATTTTAAACTGCACAATTACTTACCCAGCTATGTGGGTCCCATAGAATCTTTGCCTGAATTGCGAGCAATCTTAGCAGTAAAATTGTTGGGAATTTCTATCCACTTATACATGGCTGTGTATATGATTAACATCATCCCTAGAAAAACTTAAAGCAGGACCCTTGGCTACTATGCTACATAACAAATAGGTTGTCTATGATGTTTATATGTTTTGATTTTATTTCAGCATGATCTGGCAAATTTACATACCACAAGCTACCCGGCCACCGGCATTTCCAGTGCTTTTGCTAAGTTCATGTCCCCCTGGATATAAAGACAATAAAATTGGATTAGATGGGGCAAGAAATGCCAGAAGAATAGATGAAATAAGTAAATAAATAATAGTGACCCATCATGGCAAGACATTACCCACTACATGTCCATAAGGAAATTATTTTCAACCAGAAAAAGCAGACAATTTACATAAGTATTCATCAAATACAGAGAGGGTTGGCTGGCAAAATCACCAAAATTAATGACGATGATCGACATACACGGCCAATCCACTTGTACTGCTCCAGAAAGATGGCTAATGCCACTTTTGGAGATTAAGGTCAAAAGCACTTGGGAAATGGCAAAACTTCAATTACAAATGCTAATATTAGAAAACAATTCTAAGGTTTAGTTCAGAAAAAAAAAAAAATCAGAGGTTCAAATAAGATCATCAAGGAGTGGCTGTGACCAACTAGCTCCCCTTTGGAAACAAGCATCCCTTTCCAATACAGGGCTTATTTTTGGTATGATCAAGAACTTGAGTGACACTATCATTTCAACTTTTAATACACTTGCTGGAGGATATTGAAATCTCATGTTTTAATATTTATGCAAAATATCTAGAGCTCTAGCTTGAAGTAGTACCAATAATCCAGAACAATAGCAAAAGCGGCTACTTGTACTTCTTGTTTACTCAAGGAAAATATAGTTTATTAAAACATAAAAGAACTCTAATTTTGAGTATTCTAAGCCACTCATAGCTGGCTCTAATCATCAAGGGTTATCAAGAAGCCAAAACTATAACAGAACCACTTAAAAGGAGAGTCTCAAAAGTGGGTAAAATTACCCTTGCCAAGATCATCTGGATCCCCGTGGACAACAACAGCCCTTCCAATAATAGAATGTGGTCCAGAAAGTGGAATCTGCAAATATAGAAACATATGAGTAAAAGGAACTAAAGGAATAAAACATAGGTTAAATTAAATAAGAAATGAGGCAAACCTGCTTGTCGACTATTGTGAAACTGGCAGTACCTGTATCAGAAGAGCATACTGAGTGTTAGTGCCCCACAAGTATAAAAATATATTCCGATCTCAAGCGTTCTTATAAGCTGAACAAACGGCAAAAACAATTTCCCGACAAAAAATAGAACATAATAAAATCTAATGATTGCAAAGTCATCAAAGAATAACTTTAAAGCAGTAGAGGTAAATACAACACATACCATCATCACCAACGGTGACATTTCCCAGATCACCGGCATGACGATTCTCATCCTCAGGAGCACCATGCTCTTTGCCAGCAGGATTGAAATGTGGCCCTGCAAGCAGATAGATCAAGAAAGTAAAGACAAAGGGGAATTTAATTGGAACAAAGTGGGGTTTACTCTGCCCTGCATACTTTAGATACAATCATACAAAGAAACAAACATAACGGTCTTTGGACTGTACCAGTTGACATGCAACCATTTGTTGTGTCCCCAAGTGCATGGACATGGAACCCATGGAGCCCAGGCTTAAGGCCAGAAATATTTCCAGTTACTGTAGTTGGGCCTGAATATTTTGAAGCAAAAATAATTATTTTAAATAGGAAAAATAGCAATTTACATTTCCTGAATGATCAAATGGAATTTTCAAGTTACCATCAGCTTCTTGGGTAAAGTGGATAGTCCCACTGACACCCTGACTGTTGCCAAGAACAACCACGGCCTTCACCATCGTTCTATGTGATCTAAATGGAACGGCTTATTAGCACCATATATAAGACAACCTTAAAAAGGAAAAAGGACAGATAAAATATGGAAAGAGCAATACAACCAATAAACGGATCAATCTACAATAGAAACCAAAAAAAAATGTAGAATGGGTCAAACTATGTTTCGGTTATGGTAATTGAGATATTAAGTTCTTTTCAGTTATGTTTACATAGCCAAAAAAGAAGATGCATTTCCTACATTTCACAATGAAGCTGCAATAAATGAGAGTAATCGATAATCTAACTCTTAACTTCTGATTTCTCCTTTGCAGAAAACCTTTTCTTGGAAAAGAAAAATTGAAGGTCCAATATTTTTTTTTTGATTAAATAAGTAATTTTATAAAAAGCGTAAGGCGCCCTAAGTAACAGCAGGAATACAAAGGGCACAAAACGAGAAACGCCCAAGCCCACAAAATACAACCAAAACCCGACAAACCCTAACAAAAACCCCGGTTAAAAACACCCTAAACGGCATACATGCCCTGTTTTGCCCCGGCTAGATCCAACCCCTCAACATCAAAATTAAGAGAGCATTCTAGATTTTTTTCTCCCCTCCACCCCTTGGGTCTCGAAACAGAGCCCCATCTCTCCCTATGCGCCTATCCTCTCTATGGAATCAAAAGATCATAAACTCTTCTCATCTCCCCCAAAAGGTAATCCCCAAAAAGGCTGGAGCAGCAGCCTTCGACCTGATCACAACGTCAGGGTATTTGTCAGCCCCTGCAACAGCACCAGACTCCGAAGAACTCCCAGTCTCCGCGTTGTTCACCAGCAAAGGAGGCCGAGAACGAGTGTTAAGGAAGCCCCGCTAAAAAAGATCCCTCTTCGGAGAAGATAGAGCCTGACCAGACGGGGAGCCAAGAACACTGGCCTCAGCTGTGGAAGACAGAAGAGGACCCTTCGGCTCAAACGCCGAGAACAACCCGGAAGAACCACCCATAACCGAGCACTGATTCCCTACCAGCGGTGCAGCCCCAGGCGCAACGTTGATCATCCCATCCGCTAGCAGACCCAGTTCCAGCTTAGAAGCCCTCTTGACTTTGTGTTTACGATTGTAGAAGTGCACGGGCTTAATCGACTTCCGGGGGAAATCAGCCGCCGTAAGGACACAAGGATCCACAGTACCAACGTCAGCTAGGGGAGCGGACCCCTCGTATCTGAAGAACCCATTCATCGCAGCCGGCTCTGATGTCTCCGGAGAAAGGCGACAACATCCCAACGCCGGGTTCACTTCAGAAACCGGCGATGACCCAAGACCCACATCGAAACCAGGTGTCGGAGCCGAGGACAAGGCAGACCCATCGGGAGAGCCAACCAGACCCACGGGCACGGACGCCTGGGTTGTCGTCAACCTGTGTCGCTTCCATCGCCGAGCAGAGGAACCCGGGACCAGGCAAGCCTGCTGAGCCCTCTTGTGAATGCGGGTCTTCAAGGCCTTGGCCACTTTAAGACCAAAAGGGCCTGAGATGGGCTTCAAGCCCAAACCCAAGGCCTTCCGCCCATTCTTCATACACCCCACAGGCTGACCC
>FXXK01000935.1:40323-59378 GCA_900184695.1 Betula pendula | reverse complement strand
ACCAGGAGAGAGAAAAAGAGAGAGGAGAGAGAAGAGAGCGTTTTTTCAAAATTCTTTTTACTAACATTCCATTAAAAACTTGAAGGTCCAATATAAATTGTAATTTACATCTTTTCAAAGCTATCAAATAGGTATATTGCATATCTCCATAAAAGGAAGCCACTCACTGTCAAATAATCTAAGCAACCAAAAACTAAAATAAGTAGATAGATAGAAATAATTGCTATACAAGTCATGAAAATCATTACCTAGGAAAAAATTAAACTTGGCTGATACAACTACATAGCCTAATTGAGGTGAACATTCATTTTTTTTTTCTTTAAAAAATCAGTAGGTAGATAAAAGATATCACATAAGATTCGAGATCATTTATGGGTTGCTTTATCCACTCAAGTTTTTAATTACATCCACACTCCAAACTGTCAGGCAACAAAACTTGCATGGACGCAGAGGATGAAGCAGATGCAGCTGAAATTCAAGTCAAAATAAGACTACCCCATCACGGTTTCTCTTAATTTCCTAGACCTTCTCAACATCCAACCGAAGAATGTAATAAAAATCGAGCAAAATCAAACTGAAAATGAAGAGAATAATTACTCAGAGCATCATGATCTAACTCAACTAACGCAAGAACTAGTGCGATCTGTAACAATTATAAAAATCCACAAACTTAGCTACAATACTCCTTAAAATTTGACTTTCCCAACAGCCATATTGACCAAAAAAAAAAGAAGAAGAGATAGTAATAAGACATGAACATTTGGTTTACATGTAAAACAAACAGCAGATCTTCAAGATCAAGAGCAAATCAAGCAAAATTATGAAAAAAAGAAAAGAAAAAAAGGAAATGAGCAGTTTTTGTCATGAATCAGATAAAATAACCAAAACCCAGATCATAAACTACAGTCTAAACCCAAGTGAGCGGAAAATCAAGAGTAAAAGACATGGAAAATGAGGGAATCAAAGCTCACCTCAGAACACCCCACTGGATTTGAGAAAGAAAGAGAAAGAGAGCTCTGTGGAAAAATCTCAATCAAGTGGAACCGGTTTTGTTTGGCTGCTTTTATAGAAGTCAGGTATGTGCCAAAGAGAGAAGGGCAGACTGAGCCAATGGTGTTCTAGACTGTTCCTTCACCTACCCGCGTTTTGGGGCCGTAAATGGTAATTACCTATGTTTGCTGGCACGTCTTCAATGGTGGAGTAGATTTATCGCAGTTTTTTGTTCAGCTTTCAACCGTAACAAAAAATAATTTTATTTTTTATTTTTTATTTTCCTGGAAAGGATAAACTTTTCTTTGGAATTGAAATGAATTTCTTTTAACTTTATATGTATGTATGAGTATGAGAATCAAGTGTATTTTTTTTTTAAAAAAAAAATTAGTTTGAAAAAAAAACTTTATCCTGAAAACTGTTTTTAAGTATATTTTCACAAAAAATAAATATTAAAAACTTAATTTTATTATTTATTCATTTATTACATTAATTTTACATACATGATTTGTTTTAAGATATTTCTCATGTTAGTTACTTAAAAAAAAAAACTTAAATTATTAGCCACTTAAAATATAATAAGTCTATCAATATAAAATATATATAAAAAATAGCATTACTCTTTAAGTCATTTGCATAGGTGTGCTATCAATTTTAAATTCTATATATTTTTTTAATTATTTTGAGAGGCCCATGAGCAGCATTTTTTAAGTGCCGTGCTATTTGTCATATTTTCATCTCACCCTTATTTTACTAAGATACTGTGATTGTGTCCATTTTTTCAATTGTGTGTATTTTTTCTTTTTTCTTTTTTTAAATTAAATTAAATGAACAATGTCACATCAATTCGTAGGATGTAACATAGATTTTTTTGGAAAAAAAAAAAACGACAAAGTTTGTGTATTGGAGTCACAATAACTATTTTGTTCTGTCCCGTACACAATGCACCGTCGAAACCAAGGCCACCAACATTTCGTCAACGAAAACAAACATTACACAAATGCGGTGGTTTACATACCAACCACTTTTCCCTGCATTAAAATTGAGCTGCTCATATTCCATGCTATCAATGCTAAATTTGGCCAAGCCACAATCGTTAAGCTGAGCTGAGCCTAAGTATATATATATATATATAAGAAAAAAAAGATTCCGAATGGATGAGGTAACCCAACAAAGACTCAGTATAAACGGAACAATGGATGATAAAACCTAAACAACCTATGACAATGGGCCAAATAAACTGTCCAAACCAATAGTTTATTGGCACATAGTCCAAAAAATGGGCAGTTGAAAATGGTAATTTTTGATTTAGTATAATGGATAAGTTGTGTAGAAAAATACCTACTACGACGACAAGAGAACTTGATAGTCACAGTAAAAAAGATAATATTGATTATGATGAGAACGGATTACCGAAGTTGACATAAAGGAGCATCGCCATGATGTCTAATAGGTAAGGTGCCTAGAGGTGGACGCTTAGTGGAGATTGCATATGTATCCGGAAGTCTCCATAGACAAAAAGGAGGCACCAATTATGGAAATCTAAAGGAGAAGGTGGAGGAAAGCCAATAATCTGCCGTACGAAACAAAAATTGGCGTTGGCGAGTGTAGCTCATATGTGCCAGGGCGGCGCATGGGTTGCACACAAAGTGAATGAGAGCGGCGATGGATGCAACAGAGATTGGTGAAGATGATGGAGAGGCGAGTGGGCAAAGGAGGGTACATATGTGCTGTATAACTTGTAACGCCTCAAGATAATTATACAGTATAATAATTTCCTCATGGCATTACTACTATGCCGTGATATAGAACTTACAGCGAAGTACCATGTATATACATTTATTTTTTTAAAAAAATGTTTCACTCAACACATGACCTCACCATAGCACTTAACATAAACATAATTACCCTTAGAATCAGATGTTTACAACTTAGATTACATGCTAAGCCTAACCATAAATACAAGTTAAATGCTTACATAACCCAAAATTAACCATATATAAATTTATACCCTCCCACTATACTAGTAGATCATATCTAGCGATATTTCTAGTCGAGTCAAGATCTGCATACAGCATGCTGCAAAATGTCCCAAGGAAGCGCGTATATCCTCTACTCTTAACTGCCCGTCTCCTATGTCAGCATTCTATGTAAAACAATGCTTTACAAGTGAAAACGTGAGTCTACAACTCGATCGATAAGTAAACATCAATCAGGAGAAATGTATGTAGTGAGCCTTGGTCAAAACGTGAAGGCTTTTATTTCGTAAAATGTTAATGCTATAAAAAAAAATTCCTTTTATAAACTATCTTTTGAAAAATATCATTTCGTAAAACTGTCTTTTGTAGTCCTTTTCCGCAAATCTGCTTTTTCATAAACATATTTTCACAGACTGGCTTTCACAAATCATTCTTGGGGAAATTCCTTTTGTAAATTATCTTTGAAAGTTGTCCTTGAAAAACTATTCTTAACACAATATCTCATAAAAGCATTACATAAAACATTTTATTCTTTAATACAAAGCATCATAGAAGCATGATTGGTCCGAGGCTTGGGTCCACCTCCGGAACGACCCTCTCGACCTCTTGTAGGATGACCACGAAGTCTCCAACAAGTCTCTTGACATTTTGAACCTCCTGTATGGAGAGTTGAATTTTCATTGTGGGAGATCACCTAACTCTCTATACAATTTTTGTGAATTTTTGAGGTATGACTCATTTCTAACATCTTGAGTTCAGACATCCAACCAAAACAAAAACAAAACTCCACTACATAACAACTAAGCTCAACGAAGTAAACTACCCAATGCAATTCATATAGTATGTAAGCAGCAAAAATAGAACAACATTTTTTCTATTTCCCTTTTTCTATGAATGAAGCTGCTCTAAATGACTCGTTGTTTAGGGAGACTGACCTGTTGTTTGTATCTATTGGAGCAACCTATCGTTTGGGTTTGTGTTGTACGGCATATTTTCAACAAATACAAGAGGTGGGAGTTGGAGGAAAGGTGAACAAAAGAATAATAGACATTTAAACTTTTATCATCTTCACAAGAAATCTCATACAAATATTGGTAATTGAAATGACTGTGCACCAGTGTGGATATTTTACATAAAAGCTCAGTGAGATAATCAATGACTCACATTATGCAGCCTCAGAAAAGGTCTCCCATTTGATTAACTAAATGACCATAGAAGAATATGATTCTCTGAAACATCAATTCCAGTAAAGTTAAACTGTGTATTAGAAGTCAGACTGACTACTTGGTTTGGAGGTGGAGTCTAGCTCAAGCCACTTGCGAGATTCTTCCCATAGTTGGGTTTCAATACCTAGCTTCCTGAGTTCTGTAAGGCCACGCTCAACTGTACATGCATGGAAGCCAAGCATCATAAAGTAAATCAAAATTCAGATTTAAAATATATACCATCATTACTTCATGGTACCAAAATTTGAAATTGGAAAATCGAGGTTTATTTCATTAACCATGTGTCATTTTATAAGTCTTTATGATGTGGTGCATGTTTGGAATTGATTCACTATTCAGAGCTTTTTGGTATGAATTATGAGAGTAATCGTCAAAAACTTTCATATGGGGTACCATGTCATATAAAGAACTAATTCCAAGAATCACAAAATTTACACATTGCTTTATGGTTCATATAATATCCATCATATAGCACCAGACTAGCCACAAAGAGTAGAAGTCTATGAGGCAAACGCATGTATGTACATCCTGGCATGGAAACGGCAAAAAGCTTCTCTTTTAATTTTCGAGAGGAATTTCTTCTGATAAAGAAAAAACATGGTAAATTTCAGATTGGGATTGCTCTGAAGTTCAGTCTGAAGATTCCAATATTTAAGGTACCAAAGAAAAATTTTTATCGTAAAGCAGCCATGTGAACAAGAGGGAGAAAAGAGAGTACCATCAACTGCATCATGTGAAGTAGGTGACTTCGTGTTGTGGTTGATCCAGAACTGCAAACGCTCCTCTGCTATGTCTGTTTCCAGCCCATGGTTTTTTGCTCTCCTCCAGAAATATGTAAGCCAAGCCTACAATCATGTTATGCTGGTTGTAAGTTCCCATTACATAGCCTACAACACATGTCCATCAAGATACCTCTCATCAAGATACCTCTTTGATACTATTTCTTAGTACTTGTTTCATAACTTACTCTTAAAAAAAATCCCTTCCAGAGTATACAGGAATGAGAAAAGGTTGACACCAAAACTTGTGTAATTATATGAATCTATTTTATTTGGGAAAAATTGGAAGAAAAATGCCCTTTCATTTCTTTTTTGGCTTATTATTTGTATAATCTTGTTGAAATGTAATCAAATAGGCTATGTCATTAGAATGACAAACTTCCAAATGATGATTAGGTCACCAGGTCCTTATAATCTAGGCCAGCCTAATATTAAAATAAATTCATCTCTACTGAAGTATAGAGGCACAACTTTTTTGTCGTCCACTCAGAAACAGTCATCTCTCACTGTAATTTGGTTTCTCTAAACCATAAAGATAAATAAGTTGATGAATAGGGTTGTAAAAGTTCATTTAAAATGGGTGGTTGTCATTATTCAAAAGGGTACATTATCACAAGTGGTAACTTTGGTCAATTCTCAGGGGAAAAAAAGAAAGCAAAAGAAAAGGGTATTTTTTGCCAGTAACACAATATTACTAGTACCAACAATTCTTAAAAAATCCAAACATGCAAATCTAATCCATCCAATAGGAAAACCCTTCTCTTTCGCTTTTGCTATTCCCTCCATCCTCTTCTTCACTTTTCTACAATGTAGTTCTCCAACTTTCATGACTTTAGAGCATTCAGGATAATGCTGTAATTTACATTGAGGAAAGAAACAACAAAAATTGAATGCGAAGTTTAAACTTTATGTTAAGCCAGTGCATTGTGGTGTTATATTCCGTAAGACAAAAAACACTAAGCTTAAGTCATCTTAAGTTATGTAATGTACCATACTGAAGATGAAGATCACATAACGTAAAGTCATTCCATTTCAAAGAACTATGAGAAGGTTTTAATTGAAGGAGACGATCTTGGAACTTCAAATCAAACTAGGATAGTAAGTGGCTTAGATACCTAGATGAATGATCTTAGGAGGTTAGATTGCACCACACATGACTTGGGTTGTTTGTATTCGTGGATTGAATTGGTTTTGAGCTTAAAATGTCGTACACATTGGAAAACCAAGTGTCTACTTGCACAGTCACCAGCCAATTAAGGTTGAGAATAGTCGAAGGTCGGTTGAAGTCGGTCAACTGAAGTGTAAACAAATTGCTTTATTTGAAACACGATTAAAGCGCCGGTTGACCGGTGTGCAAACATATTACATCGGTCGAAGTACTTGTTAAAGCACGGTTGACCGTTTGTGGACAAAGTCGAGTCATTGAAAGACCTTGTCAAAGGCTCAATTGAAGTTGGATAGACTATGTGTCTAGAAACTGTCGACTGCTCACTTATGGGGTAGCCGCCACTTGGATTTGAGATTTTATAAGGTTTTCTCTAGTGTTTCGAGACTTCTCTATAAATAGGCTCACTTTCACACACACAAAGGTTCTGAGGTTTAGGGAGACTTCTATTACATTCTATAAGTTCATACTTTGAGAGAGAAGTTCAAAACCAAAATTTTGATGTTTTTTGTGGTTAGGATTATACATTAGAGTAAGAAACCCTTTTCCTACACTTAAGTCGTGCCTATAGTAAGAACCATAATTTCCCACAAATGCCGTTGTGACAAAATAAATATTTAGAATCCCAAAGAAGTAGAAAAAAAAAAAGAATAAAATAACTCAAACACTCATAAGGTCTAGGTTCTGTAGATTTGCGATCTTTTCACTTTACATTCATGCTTTTATTATTTCATCAATCCTAATTTTTCCCTTCAGTAATTTGTTACTGTATTTGTGTCCTTATCCCTATATTTTTATAAGCACATGCATTGTTGACATTGGCCAAGTAGTCCATAACCATACTTACGGTTTTTTTTTTTCCTCTTTGTCAAATCACTAGTTAGGGTTAAGGCTCATTATGGTAGAGATACTACAAATTCACTACAATATTGTTACAAAATATGTAACTTGATGTACTCATCACTGCACACATAAAATAGGTAGATGTGCCTACCAATACAAATTAGTAGCCAAGTCAATTTATAAGTAAAAGCTGTAGCACTTATAACCAAATTTGCATTAAAATTATTCCTTTGTTTAATACGCAAAGAGATTGTACTATTGAACCACAAGAGTTGAAAATTTTACACTTTTAGTTTCTTAGACCTCTTCTGCTATCAAGCATGTAACCCAAAATTTCTAAAATGCTTGTGCTTTGTTCTTCATAATGCTACAAGTACCTACACTTAATGCATATTTGTTAATTACATTATCCAAGATTGCATTGCCAGAAACCAGCTAAAAAATTAAAAGTAGCGGTAAGAAGTCTTGACTGTCCTTATAATGGCGCTAACTTAATGAAGAAACCCCACTTGAGAACCAAGAAAGATAAGATAATACAGTGAACATATTTATGACATTTTTTCAAGCTATATAAGAATTTCAAACTTTAAAGTGTCATCATACCTGCTTAAAAAAGACATCTTCACATTCCTCTGGGCTTAGTTCTGAAAGCAAACATTAAATAATATTTATCATATTAATAACACCAAAGAGATCCAAATTTCCAACAGCCACATTATATTGGTAGTAAGGTTCATGAAGACAAGTAATAAAAGTAAGCATAAGAGATCAGCAACCCTGTTACAACAAATGCACGCTATAATTTAAAAAACAAAAAAAACATAAAGAAAAAAAGGAACAAACAAGTGCCACATACAGTGTTTTACTCATATTCACCCAGAATGACAATGAACTATATAAATGGATGTGTAACACAAACATATAATCGAAAAAAAAATTATATTTCATTCAATGAGTTTGTTTTCATTGAATAGGTCTCCAATCAACATGAATTAAAACATGACCAACTTAGATAAGCCATCTATTGAATAGATCCTTAGATTCCTAAAAGGTTTTTTCTATACGCATAATTAATGTAGTAAGCACCTTCTTATCTCATAAACCCAACATGCAAAGAACCATTTATCCGATCATGGAGTCCCAACTCTCAATATTTTCATAGAATTGTTTTAGATATTTTAAATCTTGCAAAAGCATTTACAAAAATAAAAATAAAAGGTAAATTACACTTTTATCTTCTAAACTACCATCCAATTCTCACTTACCCCCACCCAAAATTGGAAATTGGGCATGTTCATCTCGCATTTTGGAACAAAACATTGAGCTCATCCAGCCCTAGCTCCAAAATGGGCTTCCCCGAATGCAACATTTTCCCATTATAATTCTCCCGGATCAAACTCTCTTTCTTTATCATATTTTTAAATATATTTTTTTATCTATTTTTTAGGCAATGTATGTAAAAAGAAAGAATAGTTTTTTGTTTTTGTTTTAGTTTTCACCTTAAGGGCAGTATAGTCATTTCACAATCCCTAGATGAACATGAAATGCGGTGCCATGTTTTCTTGAAAATTAATGCTTGATTGGACAAAGGGAGCACATTAAGACTGAAACTTCAAATTAGAGGGCTAAGTGCTACATGTTGCTGTAATTTTAAATTTGTGGGCTAAGTGACAATGATAGTTTGGAAGAGTTAAATGTAATTTATTCTAAAGTAAAAAATACTAAATGTGAAACATTACTAGTTAGTGTCAAAGAAAGAACTTTAATATGAAAAGTGTGGCATGTGATAAACTTACCAAATGCTTCAAATTGTCCCTCAGCTGGTAACTTCACATCATCTGCACCTACAATCAAGAGGAATGAATAAATAAAATAATTGTTAGGCAACCAGAAGTCACTTATTATGATAATTTGAATTAGTAAACAAAAACATTCATTCATATCACCTTGTTCGATTAATTATTACTAGAGTTAGTCTGCCTGACAACTATCTAGTCCCTATCAAAATTTTCTTCATAATTCATATAATGGTCTTAACTTTCTAGTGAATTACACATAATAGAGACAAGCATGTGAGATTCATTAAAAAAATAAAAATCAGTCATGAAACATGAAAAAAGGATAAAAAAAATGATTCCTTAATATTAAGTTCTTTTGTTTGAATAAACAATAGGCAATTTTTAAATAAAAAGATACAAAATTTGTATCATTCAAAACCTAACTGCTCTACTATTGATAGGGTGCAATGTTCATTGTCCAAAACACATAGTATCTGTATAGGAGAAACTCTGTTTTATAATGATCTGAACATGTAATGTATATTTATGCTGACAATAAAGTATTATATTATCTTCTGACCACAAGAAAAAAAAAAATAGATTCTATTAGAAAGCAATAATTACTTAGCACCTGAGACCCAGGATCTAAGTGAACTTGAGCGTCGATCTTGAGCCATCGCAACTGCCACTGCTTCTTCTACCTTTCAAATAATTAAATTTAAAACCATCTAGTTATAAGAAACCACTGATTTAAAAATAAATATCAAAACAAATCTACTAATCTAGCACAAATGGTAGTTCTTTGTTCTTCAATTGGCTTAATGATAACAAAATATGTAATGCTTGGATTCACAAATACAGTAATGTAGAAACCTCCTTCTTTTCTTTTTCTTTTTTTCAAATTTTCTTGCAGTTTCAATAACACTGTTCAAAAAGGAAAAAAAAAGAAAAGCAAGAGAGGGAGTTTTCTGTTTGAAAAGCTCGGTAAATACTAATTTATGTCTCAGTTAATATAATGACATAAATCTTACATGAAAGGCCCAAAGTTAAATTTTCCATTGATTTTGTAAACAGAAAGTCCCAACATTGAAAGGACGGTGTATTGATTAAATTCTCTA
Organism: Betula pendula; assembly: GCA_900184695.1. Classification (NCBI taxonomy): domain Eukaryota; kingdom Viridiplantae; phylum Streptophyta; class Magnoliopsida; order Fagales; family Betulaceae; genus Betula; species Betula pendula. Next base: position 49,500 of record FXXK01000935.1, on the reverse strand, counting down.
ATTATTGAGAAACATAAATAGAATGACCTTCATTGTTGGCCTTTTTACCATTTTTGAGTAAATGGGAAAACTTTAGTTGTTTAAACTCCTAGAGAAATTTGTACTAAATGCATCATAGAATTCTAAAACAGGATGGAGGTTCAATAGTTTAATATTAGTTACCAGACAATGTCAAAGAAGTTAGAAGTTAAAATATAGTCAAGACTAGAAAGCTGGTCTAAGGTATTTCAAAATATTCACATGTAACTTCAAGAATGATGCTAAGCATCAGCATTCAGATAATGATTGGACGATATATACTGTGAACTTTAGGAAGATTAAAATTCATGTCACTTTGGGGGTGTGACACTGTTCCAAAGAACACATTCAACTGTTCTAAATTGTTAAGTGAAGAGGCAAAATAATTAATGGAAAAGGAGCTGTATATGAGCTTAATCATCCATTATTAGGACATATATTTATTTGAGTACTCCCCATCAAGAAGAAATACAGAAAACAGATTCATAGAAACCATGGATGTATATGCGTACAATCATCTGTTGCAAAGATTTTCAGGAGAAGACGGATGATATGATATTCATAACCAGATATGTTTGCCAAATTTGTAAGCATAAGGATTTGACCAGAAACCTTTAGTGAAGCCAGTTCCCGCAGACCTTTCTCAACTAAAAACATTTTTTCAATATTTCCCTCTCCAGAAAGTCCATTCAAATCACGTGAAACTTTTTCTCTTTCCTCTAAATCGTCATTTACTGATCAGCATAAGATCAAAGAAAAACAATGAGATAAACGAAGGCATGAGATGTGTAAAACAAATCAAAAGGCAAGGGAGAAAACCCGTTTTCATCCTCAACATGCAAAAAAAAAAAATGAAACAAAAAAGGACCAGTGAAAAGCATCCAAAAAAATTCTTACTGATCTCCTCCTTAGCTTTCTGTCCAGCAGCTAATACAACATTGACAGGAAGAGAGGCAAAAGACGACCAGTATTCATATCTTGCTCCAGCAATCTCTGCATGTATACCTGCCAAAATTTTATAGTGCCTATTAATCATCTAAGAAGTTTTTATGTTAAAATGTGTTCTAGTTCATGAGTGAGAAGGCAACCAAGATAATGCACACATAGAGGGGACATAGACTGCAGTTTCAACCTTTATAAAGGCTGCAGGATCACAGTAAGTATTTGCTATGGGACATGGTTAGTTCCTTATATTAGACTAGACAGCTGTTCAGCCAAAATGGCACAGGCTGACATCTTGGTCAGTTGGATGTAAGTGTTACTCCATGTTTAGGCTGTTTAAGGTGTCTCCAAAGGCCTTTATGATTGATTTTTAAGATAACAGAGGTTAGAAAATGTGAATATATTTATACTAGTTTTCAACACAAGTTCAAAGCTGGTCACAGCTATTCAGGAGACTGTATATACAATTCTAGGATAACATTGAGCTGACAAGATCGTAACTCAGTACCCTTAGGCTTATAAACTCAGGCAACCTGTGCAACTCAACTCAACTAAGCCTTAATTCTAATTGAATTAGGGTCCATTACAGATCTCATCAATTTATCAGGATCTCTTACGTGTATTCTTTCCCACCATCTGTTCTATCTAAAATCATACTCTCTATAGCATCTTTATTTTAATAGAGCCTTTTCACTACTTCCACCCTTGTTATTTTGGCCTCCTTCACGCAACCTATGAAACCAAACCTGGAAATATTATTTCTATGGAATTGAATGCACCAGGTCTTGAATTCGCAATCATCATCAAAACTAACCATGAAAACTATATGTTAATTTGCCTTGGCTAAGGAAGAGGTGGGGTGTTAGAGTAAGTCTTAGGTTCAAGTTTTACCCAGAAGAGGAAAATAATTTGAGAACTTTATGTACACCTAAGGAAAAGAAGTAGCTACTTAGGAAAAGACAAACAACATGGAACACATAATGACTTTACCATGTCGAACACATAAACTCCAATACTGAGCAAGCCAACACCTCTTTAGAACAACTTCTTCCTAAGATAAAAAATGCAAATCCGTTACTCTGACATAATGTATTAAAAAACAAAATTGCAAAAAATAAGGTAAAAAAACTGAATACGGACTATCTCTTCCTGAGTCAGTATCATTCTCTGAGTCATAACCCGAAGTGATTTTAGTTCACACTCAGTTTCGTGCAGCTGCTCCAAAGCACATGTTGCCTCATCCCTTGCAGTCTAAGTCAAAGTTCCAGGGTAAATGTAAATTTAAATTGCACAGGACATTGCAATTCTCCACTAGAGAATGGTAGGAAAAAATAAAAGAAAAGGCTACACATACAAGCTAGAAGTTCTGGATACCTCAACTTCCGTCCGAAGGGCAACAACCTCATTGCCACCACCATGAGTTTTTGCAGCAACTCTCAGAGCAGCCTGCAAGGAAAACCGTGTTCATATACAATTATATATATTTCAAAAAAAAAAAAATTTCTCACACATGCTAATAACCAAAAAGTGATATTATTTAGCTAAATTCCTACAAAAAAAAAAAAAAAAGCTTATAATAATAGGTTTGGTATACCATGGAAAAGAAAACTTGAACTGTTAGAAGAGTTCGTTAGGATTAGAAGAATCTGTAAGTGATAGAGATTTGTTACAAGGGTATTTTGGTCATTGTATTGAATTTTAGAATATATATAATAAAGAGGTGAGAGAGGCTATGTAAGATTTGCTAGGCTTCTCATTCTATCTAAGTATTTCCATGCAAATTGTACAACATGATATCGGAGCCTAGGGTTTAACCATTTCCCTTTGATCCTTCTTGTTTCTCCCTGCTTCTTCTCTTTTCCCTTTCTTTTCCTTTTTCTTCTTTCTCTCATCTTCTCTGTTCTTGGTATTGATCGAAGACTACTGAGTTACTAGGCTTAGTGCTCATGTTAGGGGTTGATGGTGTCGAGATCACCTTCGCCACCATATTTCCCATCGTCGCCGGTGGTTTTGGTGTAACTAGCAGAACTGCAATCGTGGTTGTTGTGAGAAATTGGCCTTTGTCAATTTCTTCGATTTGAGTTGCTACAGACTTGTTCTTCAACACTACTTCACTAGCGTTGATGTCATGCTTGTTGAGTCCACTCAATACTTTACAGCTGATTATTCTTTGGGTGATCTACTCTTAAGTCTGATGTCTTCTCCATTTCACAGCCAGTTCCACCTCTATCTAAGATTGTCTCTCCTTTTCATCTAGTCTTGTTGCCCACACTTTTGACTCCAGTCACACTTACTCAAGCACACCTACGACTACTCGCCTTCCTAACTTACCGTAGTGACCAAAGACCAACGTAGTGCATTTACCGCTCCACTCCAGGTCTATACACATTGCCCTTGACCATCAACTTCTGTGCCTTCACCATCATTTTTACTGTCTTTAGATCCAGTGTCCTTGCCTCCATCCGATTCCTTGCCTATTACGCTTCGGAAAGGTAAACATTGTTCTACTACCCAACATCCTATAAGTCAATTTGTATCAACTAGTTCTTTGTCTCCTTCACTTTCTTGCTTTATTGCTCATCTCTCTAGTGTTTCCATCCCACAAACAATGCATGATGCTTTATCTGACTTTGGTTGGAGGTGAGCCATGGAAAGGGAAATAGAGGCCTTCATCAAAATGGGACTTGGGAGTTTGTTCCATTACCTCCTGGTAAACAAATTGTTGGCTACAAATGGGTATACAATGCTAAGATTAACCCTGATGGCTTCGTTGATAGATTGGAAGCTCATTTGGTGGCTAAGGGTTATACTCAAACGTATGGAATTAATTATGATGATATTTTTTTCCAGTTGCTAAAATTTCTTTTATTCGTGTACTTAATTCTTTAACTGCTAATCTAAATTGACCCTTGACTCAATTGGATGTCAAAAATGCTTTTTTACATGAGGACTTACATGAGGAAGTTTATATGGATAATTCACATGGGTTTGTTGCTTAGGGGAGTATCAAGGTCATGTCTGCAAGTTAAAAAAGGATTTGTATGATCTTAGGCAATCACCATGGGCATGGTTTGGAAAATTCTCTAAGGCGGTATTGGAGTTTGGTATCTAGAGATGTCAGACAAATCATTCAATATTTCAATAACATACTAGTGCAGGCTAGCTATATTCTCCTTGTGGCATATGTAAATGATATCGTGATTATTAGAGATGATTCAGGAGGGATTGCTCTTGATTGAAACAGTTTTTGCCGCAAAGGTTTCATATAAAGGATTTGGGCAAACTTTGATATTTTCTGACTATTGAAGTTGCTATATCTCGGACATGTATCAATTTATCTCAAAGAAAGTATGTACTTGATTTGTTAGAAAAGACAGGTCTTTTGGGTGCTCGTCTTGTTGAGGTTCCAATATATCCTAATAAAAAATTACTAAAGGATGAATGAGAATTATTTGAAGATCCTAGCAGGTATGGTCACCTAGTTGGAAAGTTGAATTATCGTACTATCACCAGGCCAGATATCTCACATGCAATTAGTGTTGTTAGTCAGTTCTTGGGGGCTCCTGGGGTTTTAGATTGAGAAGCCATCACTCGTATTATTCAGTATCTAAAGAGAGTCCCTAGTCTTGGGATATTGTATAGACCGAAGGTACATCTCAGGGTAGAAGGTTTTTACTAATATAGATTGAGCATGTTCTCACTCAGATAGACGGTCTACTACATGATATTGTACATTCTTTGGCGGTAATTTGGTCACTTGGAAAAGTAAGAAACAAACAACAATGACACAATCTAGTGTCGAAGCAAAGTACAGGGTAATGACTCATACTGCTAGTGAGTTGATGTGGTTACAACATTTTCTCTACGAGATTGGATTCTCAACTACCACTCCTATTCCATTGTTTTGTGATAACCGGATAACCCAGTTTTTCATGAAAGAACCAAACATATTGAGGTTGATTGTCATTCTATTCAAGATAAAGTACTCAATGAAGATATATCTACACCATTTGTGAAGTTTGGAGACTGGTTAGCTAACATTTTACAAAATTTTTGTGACAAGATCAGTTAGAGTTTATTTGTTCCAGCTGGGTTATATGATATATATATGCTATAGCTTGAGATGGAGTGTTAGAAGAGTTTGTAAGGATTAGAAGAATCTGTTAGTGATAGGGATTTGTTACACAGGTATTTTGGTCATTGTATTTAATTTAGAATATATATAATAAAGAGATGAGAGAGGCTAGGTAAGATTTGCTAGCCTTCTCTTTCTCTCTAAGTATTTCCATGCAAATTCTACAACATGAACCTTCACAGAAAAGTCAACTCTGACTAAACTTTATGGGGAGGAATCTATGTGCATTGAGTGACAAGTAGAGAGAAAGAGAGAACACATTATTTTCCCATTTTAAATTCGTGTATAGTTTTAACAGATCTTGAAACAGCACAAACACACAAGTCTGGTATACTAGTAAACGTAAAGTTTTCATTTTAGAAGTTAGGAGTGCTCCAAATTTACATGAACAGGCTGCTTGTTGTTTGGATATGTAAAAGGCTCTAATAGCATTAAGGAGTATGGATATCCTATGACATAGGTCCATGTCTTGTCACTAACACAAATGAATTAAAACATGCAGATTTTAACGCGTATTGACTTAGTAACATAAACTTATGCACATGTAAGAGATACTATATATTTATAAGTTATAACTAGAATTTTCAGTAAATCATGAGTGATATACTCTTGCAGAGTCGTTGGATAGAGATAGCAACAGTCTTAGCACTACAAACCTCTCTTTGCTGCAGAGCTGCCTCCTTTCTGAGGAGTACACAATGTAAAAAAATTAGTGTACCAAAAAAAGGAACAAAACAAACCTTACAAATACAAATGAACCTTTAAGCTTGCCTGCTTAAAAGACGAGCTTCTAAAGTTACACCTTCTCCAAGGGTAGCAATCTAAAGAAAAGCATATAAGCAGTTAAGAGAAAGGATAACCCATCAATACTAGAATCTGTATAGCCACAAACAAATAGAATACAACAAGCTGCAATAGAATACGCGGAAGAATAATAACCAGGAATCATTAATGTTAGGTACACCCAAACTTCATACATAAGAAATAATTTGTGAACAAAAAACTTCTTACAAGCATAAGTAATTTGTGAACACAATGTTTGTGTGTACTCTCCATGAGACAAGGTTTCAATAAAGCGCTTATTTAAAATGAGGCACCACAATTAATTTAACAAGGGACTAAGCTACATCCATCAAATATGCATATCAACACCGATGCTCACGCAATTGATAAACAGAGAAGCAACCTTATTAATATATTTGCAATAAAGAGTGGATAACATAAACCAATTTTATTGCATCTATCCATTTATTGCATGTATCTGAAACAAAAAGTGAAAGTCTTGCATAATCAATTAAAGTTATTCACATAATTACCGTAAAAACTACAATTCACATGGTTTTACCTATTTAACAAATAAAGAGTGGAATATTTGTCATTTGATACAGTTGTAAAGACACATCATCGAATTGGTTGCCTTTTTAACTTTAAGTAATTACCTGTTTCTCAAGCTGCCGACCTCTTGCCTCTGCTTCCTCAAATCTCTCCTCTGCAAGTCGAAGCTGGGGAGGCACATATCAGAACAGGGTACCAAAAGAAGTATTTGATACATTATCAGAATTAGAGCATTGGATCACTATAATTTTCTGCCTAGAATAACATCTTCTTTGTTGAGTGAATGTGCTGCAACAGCAATATTTGCATGACAAGCACTCAATTTGACCATATTGATTGTTAGGAGATTACTATTGCAGCACTCCCAAACATTGACTCGGTGCTCCAAAAGCTGAAGAAAACCGGCTTGATGTGCACAGATAAAATATGAATCTTCTTAAAATAGAAGATACTACAAGCCAGTGTCAAACATTTATACAATATAGGCAAAAATGAAGTGCAAAATTATATTGGCATCACCTTTTCGAGTAAACTTTCATTTTCTTCCTGTAGCATATCAAGCTGCAATGAAATTCACACCTCATTAGTGGATTCTCAATAAAGATACAAAGTGTTCACAATGATCCCAGTTGCCAAAGCTAAGTAAAAAATGAAGCGTATTAGCAACTTCAGGCATTCTAATCCAAATCAATTACTACCCAGAGACCTTATAAGCACAAATGATATCATCTTGAAAAGCAGAAATACCTCATCTTGTAGGGCAGAAGAAGACTGATTATCAGTTTCTTTTAGGTTCATACTCCCCAAATCCATGGACAGCCTGCTTATCAACCAAAACTACAGAGGATTAATTTAAAAGGAATTGAGAAAACAAATTGATGAATACGTGCATTTTGAAACACCTTTATGTCAGTATGTAGGAAAGAATTGGATTGAAGTACTTTATGAAATAATTATTGGACATCCATATTTACTAACAAAATAACAGCCGTACTCTTAAAAGTCACAGGCATACAGAAATGGTAATGAAGGCATGGACTGCTCAATTCTGTTGTAAAATTGTCCCAATGGCAAATATTATTTTCCTCATAGAATTTGGTATGTTTGGAATTCAAAGGCCAGATTAATTGGGACAAACCACATTGAGTGTATGAAAAGGAAACAAACACTTAATAAGCTATTAAGATTCAATTCTTGCCCCCAAGACGAAAAAGTAGATATGATAAGAATATGAATATTCATAAGAAGGCTATACAAGTTTACAGCCTCAAGTTACCTTTTATCTCTCCTACTATCAATGGGAACCTCTGATGGAATTACAGAAAATGTTGGCCTTAGTGATATAGGCACACTAGCTGGTACCATGGGAACTATCTTGACTCCTAAATGCGGACGGGCAGCTGATGTAGAGCGAGCAGATGAAGGTTGTTCAACAGAATTGGCAGGCTGAGAAGATCGGACAGTTATTGTAGAACGAGCAGGTAGAGGTTGCTCTATAGAGTTAATGGATTGAGACGGCCGACTAGCTGATGTTGAACGAGTTGAGGATGGCTGTTCAACAGGGTTGAGAGACAGAGATGATCGACCAACTGATGAAGAACGTGCAGATGGCGGTTGTTCTTGAATTGTACCAACTGACTAATAAAGACATCATTGAAGTCAGAATAAAAGTGCATAATATCAATATTGAAATATCAATTCGTTTATAATTGCTTTCCCAAATGCAATCATCAAACACAGCCACATCTATTGTCATGCCAACTGCAATATTCTTCATCATTTAAGAAAAACTTCATAGGATCATAAACGAGAATGACTAAAATGTGCACAATGTAATCCCAACATGTTAAGTTTTTCATGCCATCAGTCCTAGACTGACCAGAACACTTTCATGTCAGCTTATGATGATGCAATGCACTTTAAATAAGAAAAACGAAAGGGAAAATGATGTTAAAAAAAAAAAAAAAGGAACAACCTTGATCAGTAATACACTAGAACGCTCAAGGAAAGGGATATAGAAATACATACATGCTTTTTTACTTCAATAGAGTTGTGAATAACCTTTTTTTTTTTACCTTATCAATCCTACTTTTTTTTTTACTTCATATATTGTCAATCTGCACAATTCCCACAAATAATTCCACCATATCATCAAGCATCCCATTGTATGATTCCCATATACGCTATCTTAAAGGAAATTTTATGCCAACAACTAGTACATTATCATTTCATGAACATAGTAAAATAGGCTACTGATATTATTAACTATGCATAAATAGATTCCAACATTCTTAACTACTAAAACCCATGTTTCTTATAGGGGTGGGCAGATTAACCGTTTATCGCTTATCGACTGCCTACTGATTGCCACCGAACCGTCACTGACCAGCAATTGACTTCCAGTGGTCAGTAGGCGGGATAAAAATACTATTTTGACTTCAGTTCGGTTCGGTTCGGTAGGCGGTAGAATTTTTTTTTCATCGGTTAAACGAACCGACTAACCTCATTGATTTTATTTTAGTTTTATTATTTATATATTTATTTATTTATTATTAATTTGAAATCAAAACGACATTGTTTTATTTGAATTGGAACAACGTCGTTTTGAAACCTATACACTATATATTTATCTATTGTTCCCCTAACCCAGTAACCATAATTTATCACCTCTCTCTCGTCTCTCGCTGACTAACCGACTTAACCGACCCAACCGATTAATTGACTTAACCGATCGCCACAGTTCGGTA
>FXXK01000935.1:17850-39644 GCA_900184695.1 Betula pendula | reverse complement strand
CATCCTCCTCGTCTCCCTCATCAGCTTGTTGATGTGCCATCACCCGTGCCAGCCTCTGCGCTGCGGCTTTCTGTTTCTTCAAATTAGCCACTCCAACGGAGCCTGACCGTGTGTGGCGGTGCAGCGGCGACATCATTGGCGACGATGGTGCCCCTGGCGTCCCTATTGCGCTCTTCTGCCGAACATACACAGGTCTCACTCGGTCCATAGCTACTGCCATTAAAGATTTTTTTTTTTTTTTAAAAAAAGAAAATCATCCAAATAGAAAAACAAGAATGAAATTCTGATCAAAAGCAATTAAGTTACGACACTTACCTAATGCAATTGGTGATTACGTTGATCTTCTAATTTGGGATTTCTTAGGGTGCAAGTAAATACCAATTGATCATAAATTTTTGCTCCGACCCATATTGCTGATTTATAGATAAAACAATTCAAACCCAGAATCAAAAGAAGAATGAGGAAAATCACAATGTGATTGATCGTTAATGCAAAAAAAAAAAAAAAAGTTTGAAAGTTTTATGCAAATTGAACTTTGATAATCAAACTGAAATGGGCTCATTTAAATCAAACTGTTAATGATTTTTTGAAAAAGAAAAATGCGAAGAATTTCCAAAACGTTTTTACATTTTGGAGTTTCATTGTCGAAGCTGGAAAGAATGGGATCCGAATGTTAAGGCAGATAGCGAGAGGTAAAAGTGGAGGTTTTGGCGCATACAATGCCACGTTTGGTTTGAAAAAGTAACGGTCGGTTTGAGCAAATATCTACAATTCAGGATTTAAAACAAAGGTACCGCATTACAATGTACAAGTTTGTTTTTTGGTGGTTTTGCTCAGGACAAAAAAAAAAAAAAAAAAAAGATAAAAATAGAAAATTGATGGTTTTTAGCTTTGCAATTTCCAAAATAAAAAATGAGAAGAGGAAAATCATTTTTGTTAAAATTTTTAGAATAATGGTAGGTCATTGCCTTTTTTGGGTAAAAAAGGAAAATACAATTTTAAAAAGAAGGCAATGGATTCTAGAGACTTGGGGATTAGTCCTCAAGCGTAATAGAACATGAAGAATTTTATTTTGAGATTGCAAGGAAGTTTTTTTAATGTTATTTATCTTGCTCCAAATTTTTAGCCAAAAATCTATATGAGATTGTTTTGCGACTTTTTGTCGAAAGAAGGCCCACATCTAATTCAGACTGCTTAAAAAAAAAAAGAAGTTATGTGTCTTCGTGTGAATATAGGAAGTTGAAAAACAAGTTGACGGTTTTTTGTTTTTTCTTTTTGTTCTAATCAATATGAGAAAGGAGTTACATGGGATTAAACCACGAAGAGATAGGCTCCCAAACAATATACTCAAACAGAATAAGCAATGCCGAAAATAAAAACAAGAAATAAAAAATGAGTCCTTAAATGATTCCAAATAAATAAAAAAAGACACGGTCCTCTATAAGGGTCTCAAAAATTGGTAAAGGTAAACCAAAGAGCACATAAAGGGACACGAATCTCGAAAGGTCTTTCAACGCTCTCTAAACCTCCACTAGAAAACATCAACAACCACCGAGGGGAGATTGTTGAAATAAAAGCACTGTCAAACACCGAATAGGATCCTATTGAACATCGACGAGGAGGAAAGACCTCCAAATACAAAATACTCCTCAACTAGATCAAACTACTTAAAATTGGGAAGACAAAATCCTACAAAAAGTAACAACAAAGACAGAAAAACAGAGAAACCACAACAACATAAATACAACAAAAAAAACCCAATAACAACATCTGCAACAGAGGGGGGAAAACAACAGTAGTGTGTAGTGTGAGATCCACGCACCACGTGAAGGCCATTCATGGTCGCGTTGTTAGGCTTTGTGAAGCTTGGTTTTGTACTCAACCTGGTTTGCACTCGATTTGGTATGACAAAAGAAGAGCTACAGTTTAAATGAGATTTGTTTTTAAGGTTGGCCCATGTCACCCGTTTATGTATTTTCAACCCAATTGAAGGTCTTTAAATAGCCGCTTTATAGTAGGTTTTTTTTGTATGCGCGTGTAACGCATTCCTTTGTACTGTTTCTAAAAAAAAAATGAAACTTTGCCGGAACATAGTAGACGTAGCCTCTGAAAGTAAACAACTTAAATTTCTGTGTCTTTTGATTGTTGTTTTTCCTTTTTTTTGTCTCTTTCGCTTTTCACGAATTATGAGAAATTGATGATTTTTCCCAACATGCGTGGAGGGCAGATGGGTGGGCGAAGGCAAGGTGTCGGGAAGTAAAGAGGCCAAAGATTGTGGTGATGGCATCGATGGGGGGAATGATGGAACATGGCATATATGGTTTGGAAAAACCAAGATATGGTCTTCAAATCCTTCCTGAGTGCAAACCGCCGACTAGAGACGAAGCAAAGATAGGCAAGACGGGATGAAGAAGTGTTGAGCAGCGAGACAGAGGCGAAACAGTGAGGGTTTGAACAAAACATGCAGCTGTGAAGGTTGATTGAGCCAAAAATACAAAAACAAAAATAAAAACAAACAAAAAAACAAAAACAAACAAACAAAAACAAGGGAGAAGTGAGGTGAAGAGGGAAAGGGAGGAAGGGAGGAGAGAGGAAAAATAATTCATCCCTCCTTTCCTAGAGCAAACACAATAGGTGAGGTCGATAGGCGGCCAATTTGCTCACCCCTACCTATGATGACCTAAGACCACTTGAGGTTTAAGTTGTTTAGTAATTTCGAACAAGAGGGAATTGTTGTGTTTGAAATTAATTTGGAGTATCACCTAAATCATAATTGAGATTAAAATAGTGATTTTTTTTTTTTTGCAATTACCAACGTTAATTATTACAATGAGAACATTTACTAAGTAACCATGACGTTATATTGTAATCATTACACAATATTTATCACTGCCACAAAGTAGATCTGAGCTATATCTTAATACATGAAAACATCTTAAATCATCAAGTATAAAACTTCACTCAAAGGCTCTAATTACCATGAGTGGTCTATGGAACTCCATAATAAGTCCTCGAAATGATATAAGGTTGATAATATCACATCAAGTAGCCACATTTAACTCGAGATCCTCCTTGCTCAAATCCTAGTGTTGGTTTACAGGTAAAAAATAATGAAATCGTAAGTTTACGACTTAGTAAATAGATCACATATAAAATACAGTTATGTAGTGAACCCAATCATTTTGAAATATAAGAGTAAAATCACACATGCAACAATATTTCTCAATATGTCAAGGTACAAAAATATGTTGATACACAAGTCTACAATATATATAATTAAATCACATGTCATAACTCTTCTCACTATGGCTTATCCCTATCATTTCCTATTTACAATAAGGTTTGTGTGTCTCATGGGACATATGGTACAACTCTGATGTACGTAGCCAACCACCTCTAGGTGATTGACAAGGTCCGACCTCGAGTGATGTGGCAATTTCGACCAACGTTTAAATTTTATTTTATTTTTTAATAAGACTGATTCAATAATTGATTGAAACTGTCTAATCAATATTGTAAAGTATTTGCAGAATAAAAATATAATTTTTAACACTACTTAAATACATATAACATATCACAACAAACCTGAGCCCGAACTCATAAGAAGCTACAATATCTCAAATCTATTTGCTTGTAAGGAGAATTATCTCAAAAATAATGTTAGAAATCACAATTTTGTCTTATAACTATTTCATAATATTAACATGATAGTTTTAATTAATCTTTAAATTAGTCATTGTTAAAAAAAAAATGAGACTAAATTAAATATAGCATTAATACATTAATGCATTTCTCTTATCTCAGTCAAACAACTCGGCTACTGAAAGCAACAGAGAGTGCTTTGAGCTCTGCCACGAAATTTGTTTGGATCAAGTTTGTTGACCAAACTCTCGCAAAAGCATCAGTATTCACTAACTACAATTCTCCACTTTTACCAAAACCTAAACGACATATCAACCTTTGGTCCTTTGGGCGCCAACGACAAATCAATGAGCTTTTAGAGTTCTGTACTTATCCACGGTTCTCTGCATTTTCAACCAGGTTGATCTATTTTGAACTGAACCTAGGGTTAGGGTTTTCCAAATTCTTCTTCTCCTCTCCGATTGAATCGGGGGTTTTTCTTTTTACCTAGAAATGCGAGCTCTCCAAGAATCACTCACGCTCTCTTCGATCTCAAACTCGACCATCGCATCATCCACCTCTCTCTCTTCGGACCCAAGATTCTACGATTGGCTCTTCAAGTGCCACGGGTTCTGGCACAATGTGGCGCTCATTGTTCCTTCCCTTCTCTTCATTCTCTATCTGTCCTTCCAAGCCAGGAAGAGCTTCTCCAAGCTATCGCATGGACGGTCTTATGTTATAATTGCGTACTATGCTTGCCTCTGGCTTATTAGCTTGCTCAACCTGATTTGGTGCTGTTTTCAGGTTTTGGGTTTTCCAATTACAGAGTAATTGAATTAATTTTTGATGGTGGTGGCTTCTTCAATTTATTGCGTTCTTGTATTTGGTAGTTGACTTTAGTGGCTGAGTTTTCTTGGTTTCTATTTGGGTTTCCTTCACATTTTCAGATTAGCTTTTTGTAGCTGAATTTGTGGTCGGTTCTGCTTGGGTATAGAACCCTTGTTTACGTTCTTCGATTTGAAAAGCTGAATTGTGTTGGTTTCTATTTGGGTTTCTTTGTACCATTGGATTTAGTTATTAGTTGCTGTATTTGGGATTTTTTTTGTTGGGTTTCTTGCACTTATGTTTAGTGGCTATGTTTGGGGTGGTAAAATTGGGTTATACAAATTTGTGTCTGAGGGTTAACATCAAGTTTTATGTTTTATATGAGTAAAATGAACTTGCTGAGGAATTAGAAATCTGAATAAATTGATCCCATGTAATCGCAACTATACAAAATTTTACCGTGAACATTATTATTATTTTCGTCACAGTTCAAGATGGTGAATGGAGGAAATTAGGTGGCAAACAGAGCTTAGGATTTGATCTGTGTGCAGGGTTCATATCTAAAACGTAATTGATTATGTTTCTGGCAGCTAATTATGTATTTGGAAGAATAGAAGAATGTTCTTGTGGCCTATGAAGTTTCAATAGTTAATTTTATTTCATATTTGTCTTTGGTGGTGCAACAAGCGTGAGACAGAAAGAAGTTAGGAAAGAATGTAAGAAACAATTATAAAAACAAAAATCTTATTTATATATGAAAATAAGTTCAGAACTGGAATATAGAAGAGGAAAAAGTTTTCAGTTAAGGGCTGTTCTCTTGCATGTTCAGTTGGTCACATGTTGCTGATGCTCTTGAATCCTGATTGTTTCTGTAACTCTCTCTTTTATCTTCTAAACTTTGGTTCCAACGTGTGTGGACTTTGATTTACACATGTTCTAATCTAGTATGCATGTACTAGCAAGGTCCTGATAATATGGGAGATGAGCTAGTGTCTTCTGTGTTATTTTCTCATAGTTGTTTTGGAATTTCTTGTCAAGGCAAAAATTCTTGGTTAAATTGAACCTTTGCACATTGATGTCTGCCAAGCCACTGTCCGATTTTCTCAAATTGCTTTTGGTGTGTAATGAATTAAGTGGCTTTCCAGCAATCAAAGACAGTAATTAAGTTTGATAACACATGCTATGGGGCTGTTACTAAACTCTTGGTTTCATCCGCATTCCTGTTTGCTTGAAATTTCCTGTTCTTTTAGCTAAGAACTGGATCCTCTTTATTGACACAGGCATGGGAGTGCACTCCAGGAAAAGAATTGGTATGGAATGTCTTATCTTTGTCTACCACATCTGGAATGCTATTTTTAGAAGTAAGCTTGGTGGCCTTTTTATTCCAAGGAAATCATGTGAGTGGGTTAGAAGCATTGACACGGACATTTGTGGTCTCAGGGCTTATCGTTGGTTTGGATTTCCTTCTAAAGGTATTCTTTGCTTTTTGTGGAAAAAAAAATCCACTTATGTATAACATTACCTTTTCCATGATGATCAAAATACAACATTTTTATGGGGGACGTAGCATTATTTTTTTCCTTCTCATATGTGTGTTAATAGCACTCAGCTTGTAGACTGATGGACCAGTGAAGTCCTATGCCATTTATAATTGATTCTGTATGGAATTGATATATAGAAGCTTGTGCACATATTGAACTACATGCTAATGGCAGTACTTAAGTTTGGATTATTGTTAAAAGTTCTTTTTGATTTTTTTTTTCTTTCTGAACTTGTTGATAGTTGTTCAGTGACACAATATTGCATTAAGTAATAGGTCTTACCTTGCCCATGGAACCTCTTTCAGGGAATTTATCTGTTCGGATTTGGGATCCCGTTATTCATTGACAGCAATGATCATACACATCAGATGAAGTGGAACTTGTGGGTTGTTCATAGGCTGGTGCTGACCGCAGTCTATGGCTTCATACTGTTCATGTACCATTCCAGGTGGAGAGAAAGATTACCTGGTAAGTTTGTCTGGCATATGCAAATGGTTAAAGTTGTCTCATATCAATTTCATAGCTGTTTAATCTCACTGTTTTTTTTTTTTTTC
Source organism: Betula pendula (assembly GCA_900184695.1). Classification (NCBI taxonomy): domain Eukaryota; kingdom Viridiplantae; phylum Streptophyta; class Magnoliopsida; order Fagales; family Betulaceae; genus Betula; species Betula pendula. The sequence goes on along the minus strand of FXXK01000935.1, from coordinate 33,103 downwards.
TTTCAATACTCTGCAGCAAGACCTGCATTCTACAACTACATTGTCATCATGTTCTCGACGAATGCTCTCGCACTGTTTGCTTGTGCACTTACTGGAAACGGGGCTAGTTTTGGGTTCTGGTAATTTTTGATCAATCTCATTAAAACTCATATTCTATTAACACCTCAATTCTAGAGTCATTTTTCTAATGTGTTTTTTTAATTAAATTTTCTGTCACAGGTTGTATGGTGCCACCATTGTCTGTTATCATGCCTTCTATCTTCCTCTTCTATATGTAACATTTCTGGCCGACTTTTTCCAGGTAATCATCACCATTCATTCTTTGCAGTTTTTTTTTTTTTTTTTTCTTTAAATGATTTTATAAGATAGTATTGTTTTTAATTGATGGTGTTCTTGATGGACAAAGGAGGAAGATTTGCATTTAGAGAATGTATACTACTCGGAGATGAAAGATGCTGGTTTCTTTGATGCTGACTGGGAGTGATATGGTGACTTCTGAATCACAACATGATCTGGTTACAATACTCTGTATATAAGAGTAAATATGTACTTAAATCTTGGAATGTTGAGATGCAAGCAATGTTTGATCAATGTTTGTATGCCTTCATATCTTTTTCTTAAACTGTAGAAGCTATTACCACCTTCCCTTATGTTTTTCAATACTTTATTCCATATAAAAAAATTCTTCCCTTTTTGTGATATCTAGTAAATTTGTTTGTACCTATCAAATATGGTGATTGAGAACATTATGCTTCATCAGGTGCATGAGCATCTCCTATAAACAAAGAAAAACCACAAACTTATGGAAAAGCAAAATTTTTCTCAGAATATTTAGAAAGTAATGTGTAAACTGAGAACACATTGTTGCTGCAAATTTTGACTTGCCAGTAACTGCAGTGTCATCTGGTAAAGCCAGCTGCTTCCTCGCTATTTTCCACACCTTTTCTACCGTCTCTGCTTTGGCCTGGTAATTGACATTTACCACATATACATCAGAAGAATATGATTTGCATAGTTGCAAGAGACCTCACATAAGATTTGCACAAGGTTTTCAAACATAAAAGCCGACAATTAAGGAGAGAGAAAGGAAAGCTACATATAAAGTTGCCTAAATTACGACAATCGCTTGAGATGCATACCTTAACGTCCTCCAATATTATGGACGATACCAAGCATATTATAATACAAACAAACCCATCTAAAACTTCTTGAACACCCTCTGTTCATCACCCCAAAGCCTATGTGACATGGTCCCTTTAACAAAAAAAAAATTGATAGGCCAAATGCTATGAAGGACCACGCCACAAAGACTTGGTGGAGGATGGGGGATGTATTGTATTACTCCCGTTCAGACGGTGGCGTTACGATTCTAATAACAAAATTCTGCAAAGAGTTACAAGTACATTCTACCTTATGCAAAAGACCAATACTATTGGCGTAAAAGTACTAGGTAGTGGAGTTTCTTGGTCATATTTGGAGTAGCTATACTTATTCCGGTTCCAATTAGTAAATTATGGAATTAAATATATGGAGTACCCAAATATCAAAGGGCCCTGTGGGTCCAGCTTAGGGCCTGTTAGCCCAAAGGCAGCTTTGGCCCAAATCTAAGGCCTAGACTCACCAAGCGGCATACATATGCTGTAAAATGGAACACTCCCCTCGCATATACCCCAAACGGTCATAATTCTACATGAAATGTTATCCGCCTATTTATTGACTTGCTTATTTCAAACTTGCTCGATAAGGAATGGAACCTTATCCGCCTATTTATTGACTTGCTTATTTTATGACACTCCCTTAAAGGAAAGTAATTTATGAGACTTTACTGCCTTGCCTATTTTGAACCAACTCAATAAGAAAATGAATCGTTGGAAGCGTCACCCAATGGGAATTAAATTATGAAGGCACACCACTTTCCATACTGCCCTCCTTAACCTTTGATACTTGCCTTGTTGTGCCCCCTTGCAAACTAAAGACAGAAAATCTCTATAAAAGTAAAGCGGTCCACATCACAGGTATACAAACTCTCTCACCCTTCTTGCTTACATTTTGTCCATATACCCTCTTGATTTCACCAAGCATCGGATGTGGTTCTCCCGTCACCCCTAGAGTACTACTTTGACCCTTGATTTTTTTGCAAGTCTTCTATACCAGACGCTCCACGTGCATGGTCACTGTATCAATAGTTTGCACCGTCTGTGTCTGTGAGAACAACAATTCTAACCAAGCCGTTGTTCTTTGAGACAAAATATTGCCCATGAAAAACACATGGTCTAGGAGCACGCAAGAGGCTCTTGCCGTTACCTTCGGTCCGCCAAACTCCCAAACAAATCCTCAGATGAATCATTAGCCGAATCCTCAACAATATCCTCCACCAGACCCCCAAACAAATCCTCAGATGAATCTTCAGCTAAATCCTCAACAACATCCTTTGCCGAACCCTAAGAATAACGTTACAACGCCTTCTAGAAATGGAAACCCACCTCAATCAGATCTCCGAAACCATGAACCTCCTCCTCCAGCAAAACTTCGAGCTGATGCAATACTGCCAGCCCAACTGGAACCAGGAAGCCAATCTGAACCAAACCAGGAAGCTGATGGAGAAGACTATGAGAGCATCACAAGAACAATGCAGAGAAGACCCGTCTATCATCACCCTAGCGAGAAGCCGACAGACAGGTGAATTCGCGTCTCAACAAGTTGCATGCCAAATTCGAAGAAGTTGTTAAGAAGGTCGACAACAGGCACTCTTCAGTCGTTGATGACATCCGCCAAGGAACCAACCTCCTCCTCACAAGGAAGGACGTAGAGCTGGCCCTCCCTTTGAAGTTCAAGGTTCCCTAGATCGACCTGTATGACGGATTGAAGGACGTACCCAGCGGATCATATAGAAAGATACAGGGCCCACATGACCCTACAAGGGGCCCAGAACGAGATCAGATGACGGGCCTTCCCCCTCACATTGAAGGGACCCGGATGGAGGTGATTCAGTAGCCTCTCGTTTGGATCGATCGAGTCGTTCGTTGAGTAGGGCAAACACTTCCTTACCCACTTCATCGGCAACCTTAGGTGAAGGAGACCAGAGGCCTATATGCTCACCTCAAAGCAATGAGAAAACGATTCCCTTAAGGATTTCATGGCTCACTTCAACTGGAGAAGCTCTTGGTGGATGATCTTGATGAGAAGGGAGTCCTACTTGCTCTCCTCAGCGGAATATGGCCGCACAACCCCCTTGTGGCAGATTTAGCTCAAAAAACTCCAGCAACCATTCAAAAGTTCACAGATAAGGCTGGGGAATTTATAAATGTTGAGGAGACGATTAGGGCCTTCACAGAACATGTCGAATGAAGAATCGAGAATCCAGATATGAAGCGGAAGGACAACCTACAAATGGAGAGGGCAAGGGGTGAAAATCACCCTTGGAGAGTAGAAGACCACTTTAGATCATTTCTGTAGAGGCCCAGGCCTCCCCTTCGGCAACCTTCGAGGCTCAAGCCGCTCGATACCCTGGCTACAGAAGTATTAATGCATCTCCAAGGCGATCCATGTTTCAAATGTCCGGAGCAAATGAAGTCAAACCCTGATCGCTGTCGGAAGGCTAAGTACTGTCAGTTTCATCGAGACCATGGTCATGGTACTGAAGACTGCTTTGATCTACAGGGGTTGTTATAGTCTTACAGAAACTGATAAGAGACGGAAAACTGCAAAGATTTGTGACTAATCAACATGGGCCAATCAATGGAGGATAACCAAATGCTACAACACGAGAGTCCAGCCCATAAAATTTGATGTTGGAGATCTAGTATTGTGTGAAGTCACCTCGGCCACTCGGAACCCTGCATACGGAAAGTTGGGACCAAATTGGGAGGGCCCATACAAGATACGGGCCCTCACCCATGGAATGCGGTGCACCTTCGATTGTGTAAATAGAACCAAGTATGATCCTCCTTTCTCCAAACTTTCTCCATTTAGTTCCTTTTAAGGGCCAAAACTGACAAAATTCTATCTAATACAACTGAAAGGAATTTAAACGTAAGTCTATTTACACTTAGCCAACTAAGTTACTGATAACATTAGTTACAAATAAGGTGTTAATTTTTTACGCGACTTACAAATTTAATACGAATTCAATACAAAATTAAAGGGTTAGGGTTAAAGAATCTGATCCATTTAATTAAATGGGTTGAGTTATGGTTAACCTATATAGTATTATATACATGTTTCGATACAATCCGAATCTAATACTCGACATAATGGCATACAATTTTTAACATGACCTGCAAATTCAATACGAACCCAATACAAAATTAAAGGGTTAGAGGTGAGAGCTTAAACTGTTTAATTAAATGAGTCAAATTATAATTGATTTATATAGTCTTATACCTATGCCTCACTACGACCCAAACTCAATATGCGAACACAAATTGCTACATCTAATTACAACAAATACAAAACATGTAATTGATAAAGATAGACATTATCAAGTACTCTTCTCATTCTGGATTTTTGTATTATTCAAACAGCCTAATAACAAAAAATTCTTCAGACAACCTAATAACAAGGAATCCTTAGAGAAAGTCAGGAATTTTTATCCTATATCACAAACTTGAGTTTCATTTTCAGGTATATATCCACCTCAATTAACATCATTGAATGTCATATATATTACTATATTAGGCTCGGAGGTTGCAAAACCATATTCAATGATTCAGAAAAAAGGGTAGTTGAAGGGTTGGAGGAAGCTTTTATTTTTGCTCTCGTGCGTGTGACGACAGTTGAAGGAAGCTTTTGAGTTTGACACGGCCCAGTTATTGATTTCCTCATACCCTTTTCAAATTCTCAACCACCCAGTTGGTTTTATATCATTTTCATACTAACAAAAAATGAATGCTTGCGTAGATAAATACATTAATATTATCCAATAAACTCATGAATTATAGCCATATGATACGGCATGAGGGCTAATCAATGTAATCATGGAATATATATATATTCCTTGACTTTTTTCTTTTCCTCGATCCTCTTTATGACTAGCTAGTAAAAGACACAGGGGAGATATAATAGGCATCAAAAGTTTAGACCCAATATTACAAAAAGATCACTAAAAAAAAAAAAAAAAAGAGAGAGAAAAAGAGGAAAAGGAAAAAAGGCTTGTAATCATGAAATGAGTTCATGAGATCCAAAGGGGTAGAGATCGTTTGTAGAAAGCATTATTTTTTAATTATTATTATATTAGAAAGGATGTTTTTGAATTGGTCCCATTCATTCTTCTCATTAGGGGGCAGCACCAGTTGGGACCTTTTCCCTTGCTCCCTTTGACCCGTTATAGTTGCACTCAAGTTTCAAATTTAAAGCTAAACCCTTTGAGCATTTTCATTAGAGGCTCTAAATCTCTTATATTATATATGTATATTTAATTAATACGAGACAAAAAGTAAGTCAAGTAGCTTATGTAAAATTATTATTATTATTATTATTTTTGTTATTGTGATTAGTAACATTTGGACCATCGTTATAACATTACATGTTCTATATTGCAACTTTTTTTTTTTTTGGGGGGGGGGGGGGGGTGAATTCTACTTATTTTCTTGAAGACTTGAATTACCAAAGCAATTTTCAATATCCTTTTTAACTTCAAAAATTTACGATGTACTGTTTTAATCTTTCCGCTCCTTTTAATTACTCCATTCCGTTAAAATTTTCTCTCGGACAAAAAAAAAAAACAAAAATACCAAAATACACCATTTTATAATATAATAAAATAAAAGAAAAAACAATAAAAGAAAGTGAAAAAGGGATGCATTGCTTTTCTTTCTTTTTCTTTTTTTTAGATTTTTTATTTATTTAAGTGCAAAGTTATATTTGTATAATTTTTTAGAGTATAAGGAACATATATTTCACATGTTAATTGTTTAAGTTAATGAAAAATCCTAACGAGAATAATTAAAAGGGTCTTGAGTTGCAAATTTTTGAAGTTTAATGAAGAGATTGAAACTTACTTGGGATATATATAGGTAAACTTTTTTTATTTTAATTTTTAATTTTTTTTTAGAAGAACTTTTTTGACATGACGTACGGTCGTTGGAAATATTAATTAAGTTGGGGGTTTGTATAAGCATTTTGGGCTTCCAAAAACCGGTTTGGAACATTAGTCGGTAGTCAGTACATATACCTAAAAGTAGGTCCTATTTAATTCCCATTTTGACAACTCAAAAGAGAAAAAAAAAATAATAAAAAAATCCCATATTTTGACGTGAGGTGGAGTGCAAATCTATCCATGATCCCATGCGAGAGAGAAGGATCTTTCTCCATGACAAAACTAACGTTACATCATATTTAAGGTTTGAGGTGGCTTGTCCCATGAATGATGAGAAAAATATTGCCCCTCTTGGTTGTGTCGTTGGAACAGCATGCTGTTCAATGTTTTCAAAACATTACAGAAACAATTAATCCAAAAATAAAAGTAAATTAAATGATAAATCTCCCCCGATTTTTCCATGACTATGTAACATAAAATCATAGATATACAATAAAAACATTGCTTTATGATAATGACAACAATAATTTGTGTTCATTTCTTGGTGTGAAAAAGGAAGTCATGGTGCTTAAAAAAAAAAAACAACAACAAAAAAGGAGAAAAAGGAACTCATAGTGCAACACGATTGAAAAAAAAAAAACACTATCTAGATATTGTTGGCCCTGTTTGACAAAAGACTTGATTATATTGTCTATAGACTTTGATTTTCTAAAAAAAAAAAAAATTATTTTTTATATTACATCAACTATATTTTAACAAGTTTTTTTTTTTAAAATTTTTTTATATCATATCAAACACTTTTTATTACCATTCAAATAAAATACTTACTAAAAAAAAATTTATTTTTTTATACAAAAAATTTATAATATTATTTTTACTTTATATCACATTAAAAATTAATAATTCCTCTATAAAAAAATCCTTTTTCAAACATGGCCGTTATAATTACTTGAACAGAATTATGAATAAAAATTTAACAAGGAAAACGACAAAGTTGGTCAACAACAAAAGTTGGTTTACTTTAAGAGATTAACCGGGGAAAAGAAGAAAATACATAGAACTTACTTTCAAGTTTATCGAAGTTTTGCAAAGAAAGAAAAGCTGGTCAGCATTAGTATGTTAAAAAGGTGATTTACTCCATCATTATAATCAGACAAAAGAGGAATTCATAGAAAGTTGAGCATTTTATCTCCCCATTTTAGCTAGTTATTTAGTTATAACTAAAGTAAATTTTTAAAAATCTAACCCTTTAAAATTTTCATTTCCATAAACTTTAATAGAAATAAATTATTAAAGCTTATCCTTTACTTCTCAAATTCAGTTTATTTAATTTCATAAAAAAAATTTAGTTTTTATTTTGGAAAAATATTACTATCAGTCTAATGTTCAAGATTTGATGTTTAACTTATATTTCTTTGTCAAAACTGTTATATAACTTCAAAAACAAAATCTCCATAAATGAATAACCAAGTGTAAAGCTATGACGTGGCACCTAAATGTATTGATATATTCATTAATACATTTCAATTTTATCCTATGATAGTTTGTTATCCCGTGGTGTCTCAAATGAACAACAAAACGCCAAGCTATGAAATGGAGAGGATCTTTATCTTTTTGGCTTCTTATGTTTCTGGCAACACATTTTTGAGATGTCTACCAAATATATATATATACCATTAGATATACTAATTTTAAATTTTGACCATAAAATAAATAGTATCTAGTTCACTTGAAATAAAGAGGATTCTCATTCTTTAAAATTGGGTTGGAAAAACCTAATTTATTATATTGACATTTATTCTTAAAATAATTAAAATACATTTGAAATTCATGTGCTCTAAAAACATATAAATATAGTTCACCCCGATTCTCTCCATCTTTAATTTAATTATTTAAATGAAACACTATGGACATACCAACATTACAAAAAGGGAAATTTTTAAAATAAGTTTAAGCTTCTTTTCCTTTGGTTTCTTGAAAAAATTAATGCTTGAGCTGGCTACCATTTAAAAGTTTGCATTTTAAACTTGGATGACAACTATATAGCCTATTTTGCGATAATTGAATGGCTTCATTATTATTATTATTTTTTTGGCAAAAGGAAAAAATTCATTATATTATAATTTTGGCTGAACATGTTTTTTCACCATTTTATAAGGCATATTAATTAATCAGTAAGGCTAATCTGCGTTAGGCAAATTTGGTAATATATTTCTTCTTCCTTACTCTTTCTCTTCTTGATCCATGAGCTCGGAGCATTGACGAAGAGACGGGATAAGCATATATATATGAATATATTCAATGCATTAACATATATATTTAAAGAATAGCTAATTTATTTATTCACATGAAATTCCTCATAAATGCTGCCTGCCTTTATTACACGTGTTTCCTGTTTTGTTGCACAATTTTTTTTCCCCTAACCCGCCCAAAAATACATTAACATTACTAGTTAGCATTTTAGAATTTTTTTTCCCAATTGACAATTAGGCCGATAATTTTTTATACGATTTGTAAATCAGACATAAAATGTAACAGGTTAAAATTAAAAAATTTAATCCATTTAATTAAATGAATCGGATTACGGTTTACTTATATAGTTTATATTCATACCTCGACAATGTCCAAATCCAACGTAGAACATAAAAATTAATAATTTTTTACACAATTTACGAATTTAACCTAAAATTAATAGGTTAAAATTAAAGAATTTGAATTATTTAATTAAATAAATCGAATAATAATTAACTTTATATGATTTTATACTAATATATTAGACCTAATGACAAGGCTTAAATCATGACTATTCCAACTTTGTAAAGCAACTACTCAACCATACTTACTGCCCATAACGTTCTGAATTTGTACCTAAACTGACGTGTATAACTTATAAGTCAAATAAACTTGACGTATATACCAAAGCAAAGGGGCAATTTTCTCCATTTTGGCGATTCCGACCCGACTAAACCGGTCGGACATGGTCTCGGGTTCGGTTGAAACGGCGGGTACAACTAACACCACCAACAGGCGTCGGTTCCCACTTACCAGACTTTGCTTTCACTTCCTTTCTTTTCAAGAAGTCTCATGTACTAGTACCTGTGTTTCAGACCACCAAACACACCCTCTCTCTCACTCTCTCTCTTTAAAAAAAAAAAAAAAGATATTTCTCTCTTTAAAATTCCGAGGCCTGTAAATTGGAAATTGGAATTTATCGATCACACCAAAGTTCAATGTTTATGTATAAATATATAAATAATTAAAAAGCGGAGTTTCCACGCAAAATTTCATTCCCTTGTCTTTTCAGTTCAATTCCATTTCCAACCTTCAATTCATCTGTCTCTCTGATTCCAAACGCTGTCGTTTCTCTGGCTCGTTTCCATCTACTGCCTGCTGGTGTCTTGAACGATCGAATTCCCGGCTGATTCAAAACGTCGGCGTTTTCAGTACCATAACCGGCAAGGTAACCGCTTCTCTTTTACTCTCTGATTCCGAACGCTGCCGTTTTCATGTCTCTTTTTCGTCTACTGGTTCTTTGGAACGATCAAGTTATGTCTGATTTCTTTTTGGACTGAATTTGAAAAAAAGTTTGGAATTCTGATTCTTTTCGTGTATTTTGATGTTCTCTGAGTTGAAAAGCGAGTCAGACGTTGACTCGTTTCGTTGACTATTCTTCTTTTTCCTTGTTCGTTTCCTTCTGATTCCATACGCTGTCGTTCGGCTCAACTCGTTGAGCTTCATTGTTTTGAACGATCGGAGTTGGGAATGAGTCATAGTGCGAGTGTTGAAGTAAAACGAGTTTACGTTTGGTGTTTTTAATTTTTGTTTGGTTGCTGAGAAAACAGAGGAAAATGGAACGGAGTCATATTTGAAAATTTTCCGAAATCTGATTTTTTTTCTCTCTCTTAATTTGTGTGTTATGTAGGATAAGAGAGGCCTGGGCATTGGCCGCGAGTTTTGCGTACTGAAAGGATTGGATTTGAATTTGAATTTGTTGTGAGGAAGAGAAATGAGTACACAGCAGCTTTTGGAAATTCAACCCAAGGAACTGAAATTCGTATGTAAGTCAATGATTACGAGATTACCCACTTTAATCATTATCATTTTTTTTCCCTTCTTGCTTTATTGATTTGCTATATTGGTGATATCTACCATTGTTATTGTTACAATTTCTTTGCACCCCGTTTGATCTCTGAAGAATTGAGGAAAACAGAAAAGAAAGAATTATGAAGGCTTGCTTTTGTTGTTGTTGGACTTATTTATTTTTGTTAAACAAAAAAAAAACTTATGATCTAAATTGGCGAAAATAGTAGTGAATGATAAACAAAATACCCAACTCAACTCTGCCAAATGACTGGTGGAAGACAGTAGAATTTGTTGATTGTGTCTTTCCCCCAATTTTGAGGAAAACAATGAAAATATGAGGAGTCTCATTTTTCTGCCGCTCTTCATTTTTTTCCCCCTAAAATCTCTGTAACTATACAAAAATAGTCTGCGACACCAATGAATTTGCTAATAGAAGAAATTATGGGACCTCTGTGCCTTGGCTTAGGTAATGAAGGGATGCAATGTTGTCAGTTAAGGTCTTAGGTTATGGATCCATACCTAAAAAAAAAACAAAAATAACAATTTGCATTTTAATTCCTAGTCTTAATGTTTTTATATCTGGGAAAACTTCAGTGGCCCTTGAGTTACATGTATTAGATGTGTAACGTTTTCTTCTTCTAGTATTACTCAAATATGGTTGTTGATTTTTAGGAATTATAGGTTGATTTTTAACTATTGTATTTGTTTTACCCATCTACTTCTGAAAGATGAAGTTATGGACTAACATGTCTGAATTCCTTGTTTTTCATAGTTGAATTGAAGAAGCATAGTTCATGCTCAGTTCGACTTGCCAATAATACCCATAACTATGTTGCTTTTAAGGTGTGTATTACATCTACTTATGTTTTTCTATTCCCAGCTTTCAAGAGTGTTAGATTTGGTATATATATATATATATGTATATTTTGTGTAAGATGGAATGCTTGATAGCTATATGATATTGGCAGGTTAAAACTACATCCCCTAAGAAGTACTGTGTGCGACCAAATGTTGGCATTATTTCGCCGAAATCAACTTGTGATTTTATAGGTATGCCCTTCCCATATCTCATCGAGTACATTGTGAGCTTTTTGTTGTGTCTGTGATGTTTAGTAGCATGAAGTATAAAGCCATAAGTGGCCTATAGTCCAGATTCAACAGGCAATGGTTATTGTTTATAGTTTCACCGGGACCACTTTATTTTTAGAAATACCTATTATTTTACACGATAAAATTCAAGGGCAAAATTATCCTTTTAGATAACCATTTGCTATATAGATTAAGAAGAAAAGAAAAAATAAGTCAGCTATAATAGGTTGGTACCCCCCTTTTTTTTTTCATTCCTGGGATTCAATTGTAACTTTTTTTTGAGCTGGTTACTTGTCCAATGTCTTAAGCTCTCTAAATTATTTACAGAGGCTGCACAAAATTTGTGTGATAAATCTAGTGAGTTCAAATAGTATAAAATAATTAATATTCATTAAGTAATATTTTGGTTGCTTACATTTTTTTTTTTTTTGTAATATACATGTAAGTGCTTTGTTTGATTACTTCTGCCTACATAGTATTCAGGTTTTTCAACTTTAAACTAATGAAAATGAATGTAGAACAAATGGGAAAGGAATCTGGGCATAAGTATAAGTGTTACTTATCATGTGGTACCATTGAGGAGAACTTCCTTGAGATTGATGGATTAATGCAAATAGCAGTTATTGAAATTACCATAGTCTAACATAGGTTTTAGGGAATGTGTCATATTTTGCCCTTTTCTGACTGAACTTCTAGATATCTTTGAGGGAGGAAGTTGCTGGTTCTACATTGCTCAGTCAAAGAAAGTGACTGAGCCAACAGTATTCTTTTTGAAAATGTTGTGAGAATGTAAATTAAAAGGCAGAGCATGTTGGCAAAACACGATTGTTGTGTCCCCTTCAAACAGTCGGAATGCAGCTTCATGTGATCGTGCGATGTTGTTAATCAAATACAATCTGATCCTGTGTGTGTGTGAGAGAGAGAGCTAAAAAGTTGTAAGCAAATTCAATTGTTTTAAGTCTGGCACCCCAACTGGACTTGTTGCTCTTTGGTAGTTTCTCTATTTTCCTTTCATGTTTGAAGTCATATCGCGCGCGCACACATACACATACACACTAACATAGTCAGAGGTAACTGCACAGAGTTTGGGGTGTTTTGGAGGTTAATTTGGTTGGTCATTAATATGATTTGGGTTTCATCAGATATTTTATAAATAAAAACTATTGGCATGTCAACACTGAAAAATCTGCTGATACTTGCAAATGTTGGTTTAGTATATTTCCTTTCACATAGTTTTGCTCTTTGGTTTTTGACTGTATTATTTCCTTATGTTGTTTTTGTTTCTATCATCATTGCCTTTTATTTCAAATGTAGTTACAATGCAAGCTCAACGGACAGCTCCACCTGATATGGTGTGCAAAGACAAGTTCTTGATCCAAGGCCGGATAGTTCCTGATGGGACAACTGATGAGAACATTACACCTAGCATGGTAAGCTTTTGTAGTTTTTGTTCCTGATTCTCTATTTTGGCTTCTCATAGATTATTTTGGCAGTTTGCCAAAGATGGCGGCAAGTACATTGAAGAGAACAAGCTGAGAGTGACCCTTGTTATTAGCCCACCCCATTCGCCGGTGTTGTCACCAATTAATGGAGCACTGAAACAGGGGCTGGCTTATGAAGCTCCAAAGTTGAAAAGTCAAGTTTCGGGTAGAGTTGAAACAAAGCAAACGGTTAGATAAACTCTTCTTAAGTTCACATTTGGTTAACTCTCTCTTGCTCTCTCTACCCCCCTCCCCCTTTCTGAGTTTAGTAGGTAAGAAATCTCCTGATATATGTGATCAATAGTATGTTTGATGGAGTTTAAAGTCCATCAAGCATAGTGAACCCAATCTGCTTATGCTGTGTTTGGATGATAAATTTTAAGTTAAGATTTTACTTAAAATTATAATTCGAAAAACCAAAGTTGATTTTCTTTGTTTGGGTCAATAAGAGAGTTAGTTCAAAAAATTTGAGGAATTTTGAACTTAATTTCCAAGCATCCAAATTCTAAGTTTAAATTTAATGGAGGAAGGTGACGTGACATTGTGCAAATTCTACTAAAAATGTCTTCTCATACTGCCTACCATTACTCTTCATGCTACCACCACCATTGCCCATTGAGCGTCAAACCACGACCAAATCCACGACCATGAACATCAGCAGCAGCAGCCACTACCTGTCACATACAACCACTGCTGCTGCTGCTGCACTGTCACTATCCCACCATCATCACAAAATTATTGCCACCACCCTTATAATTATCATTGTAACCATTATATTCTTATTAATTTAATTTTTAAATATAGTAATCCAAACAATTAAAGTTTAGATTGATGGGATTGAAATTTCCTTCAAATTAAATCCAACCATTTTGGAAGTTCAAAGAAATTTTCAAATTTTTATCCTAACATAACCTTATAGAATATAATATGTGGCTCTCATTCTATTCTATCAGGTTACTAAGGATGTAGATGAGTTCAAATTGGTCGATGATGAGGTGCTAAGTCCAGAAAAGGATATGGATTTCGAAACAGTAGAGGATGCAGAACAGAGTCCAGCAAATGATGCAGAACAAAGGACAGCAAAGGATGCAGAACTGAGGACAGCAAAGGATGCAGAACTGAGGACAGCAAAGGATGCAGAATTTGAGCCAGAAAAGGATGCAAAATTGAAGCCAGCAGAGGATGTGGGGTTAAATTCAATAAAGAATGTAGAAGAGTTAAATTTAATTAAAGATATTGAGGAGATGAAGTCAAAACTAGATGGTCTTGAATCAAAGCTAAGGGAGGTCAGTCTTTCCGCAATCTGTTTTAAAATCGATGGTATTTTTATAGTGTGACATATCAGGCTGGAAAACAAACTAATGGTATGGTGATAGTGTGGCTAGTATTCTTGTTTGCCTCCAATTTGTATGCTGAAATTCGACTACTCCCTTGTGACCATATAAATATTATAATGGTTACTCAAATCCGTCTTTTCACCTTTTTTGGTATAATTTAGTTTGTTACAAAGAATCTCTATATTAGATCAACCAAAATTTACAAATCAATTAAAGTAAATATATAACGGATACATATATTTTATTCAACATCTGCTTCGGTTGTAGGTTTAGCCCATGATATGACCTCTGAAAATAAATGCACTGGTCCCAAGTCCATTTGCTATCTTTTCCAATGAATTATTAGGTTTTGTTTTCTGTAAAATCATTATGCGTCCATGGGTTCCATTGTTCCCAGCCCTTCTCAATTAGAGGCTAGGTTTGAACTCTGCATTTGAACCCTAATGAAAATGAAATTTGTTCTTTAGTAATTCTTCTGAGTCTTTACTTGCTTGGGGCCCTTGATTTTTTGTTCTGTGAACGGATTCTTCTAATTTTGGAACTTGCAAACTTTTGAGGTGATGAGGAAATCTGTGTTATTTCATTCCTCATTACATCCGATTCTGTACCTTCTTTTATTTACAACACTAGTAATCAAGTATTTGGACTTCCTTTGCAGGCCGAAGTTACTATTTCAAAGCTAACAGAGGAGAGGAGATCAAGCATTCAAGATATCAAAGTCTTGCAGGAGAAATTTGTAACTTCTTGACCACATTCTTTTCATGTTTCTGTGTTTCTTTTTATATGCTTAAAGTCATTGAGTTCTGCCGTCACCCTAGCAATGCTTCTAGTTGTTATCTAGTGCAAATAACTTTCTTGACTACAAATCTGACGTGGTCACCATGTCCAGAGCAGTTAGTGTTGGGTTGATTAACAAGTTTTATATCTCCTATAACTGCCTTTTTTTTTTTTTTGTTTCATTTAATTTAGGAAGATATAGCTATGGGTGCTTTAATAGCACCTCAAGGAAGAATCACTTAGATGGAAGTCAACGAAATTTTTGAGGCAGTTCCAGGAGAATATTTCTCCTGGTACTGCCTTTCGTTTTATATTTTGCCTTACAGTGTCTGTGTTTGTGATCCTGAAAAACTCACGACTTTTTGTGAGGGAGAAGATTTCTGTTCTTGGGATATGCTTGGAGGGTAAAAAAATGAAGTATTGGAGTGTATGTCCTAGAATTACTTTTT
>FXXK01000935.1:5982-17825 GCA_900184695.1 Betula pendula | reverse complement strand
CCTTGTATGTGTGCTCTGTGTGGTCGTTGAATCAAAGCTAAGGGAGGTCCCCAGTCTTTTCGCATCTGTTTATCATGTATTTTTTATTAGTTGACTATCAGGCTGGGAAAACACTAATGGGTATGTGGATAGTGTGGCTAGGTACTGTTTGCCCATGTTATGTGAAATTCGACTGACTCCCTTGTGGACCATTAAATCATTATTAATGGTTACTCAGAATCCGTCTTTACTTTTTTGGTGATATTTTAGTTTTGGGGTTACAGATCTCTTATATGTTAGTCACATTTCAAATCAATTAAGTAAATATTACGGATAATAGTATGATCAAATCCTTTCGGTTTGTAGGTTGAGTGCCCATTTGATATGACCTACTTTGAAAATAAATGCACTTGGTCCCAAGTCCATTTTTGCTATTTGTGTCCAATGAGATTATTAGGTTTTTTGTGTTTCTAGTAGTCATTATGGTCCATTGGGTTCCATTGTTCCACCTTTCTCAATTAAGAGGCTTTTTAGGTTTTGAACTCGTGCATTTGGAACCCTAATGAAATGCAACATTGTTTCTTTTTAGTAATTTCTTCTGGATCTGGTTTTTACTTGCTTTGGGCCCTTGATTTTTGTTTCTTTGACGGTTCTTTCTATTTTTGAACTTGGCAACTTACTTTGTTTGAGGTGATGAGGATCTGTTGTTATTTCATTTCCTTGTACGATCCGAATTTCTGTACCTTGCTTTTTTTTACATAGTATCAGTTGTTTGGACTTCCTTTGCGGCCGAGTTTGTTTCTCAAGTACAGGAGGAGAGGTAGATCAGTTTCAAGATATCAAGTCTTCAGGAGATTTTTGTGTAACTTTTGATTCTTTTCATGTTTCTGTTTTTCTCTCTTATTATGTTAAGTCATTTGGAGTTCTGCCGTCACCTGGCAATTTGCTTCCTGGTTGTTAATCTAGTGAAATAACTTTCTTGATACACAATTGCGGTTGTCACCATTTTTTTTTTTTTTTTTTTTCTCCAGAGCAGTTAGTGGTTGGTTGATAACAAGTCGTTAATCTCCTATACTGCCTTTTTTTTTTTTTTTTTGTTTCATTTTAATTTAGAGAATAAGCTCATTTGGTTTATGCACCCTCAAAGGAATCCCACGTTAGATGTTATATTGTCAACCGAAATTTTTGGGGCAGTTCAGGGATTTTTCTGGTATGGCCTTTCTTTTTATATTTGCTTACCGTGTTGGTGTTTGTGTTCCTGAAACTCACGACTTTTTTGGAGGAGAAGATTTCTGTTCTTGGATATAGCTTGGAGTTAATGGAGTATTTGGAGTGTATGTTGATTACTTTTTGAATTTGTTTTTTCCATGGTTGCTGTACTTGCCCAGGCAGAATTGGCAGAAGAGGGAGTAAGAAGACGTTCCAAGGTTTTTTTCGGAATTTCCCTCTTTATTTTTTTGTGTGGTTGCATTTCATCTTTGTGCGTTGGATCTTTTCTCCTTGATAAAGTGCACATCTTTACTTTATTTGTAGTTAGGGATCCTTAAAGGAGGTATTTTTTATTTGGTGTTTCAATTGTGGCCAATGTGCTCAGGATGGTAGTATAATACATAGGCATATCTTCAGCTGAGTGTCGATGTAATTTCTTGGAAAAAAGAAGAAAAGAAATACGAAAATGTATGAAAAGTGAGCCACTACTTTGATTAATGGATAATGGAGCGGCTCTTTTTTGATATATAATGTCTCTACAGTTAAGCTACTGTCTATGGAAGATGGTGGCCTGCTGCACTCTTAAAGCACCAGAGTTGGGGAGAATTTGAGTTGCTGTATGTACTACTTGTTCTACAATAAAATTGAAATGTTCAAATTCGTAGGGGGTTTTCTCTTTAGCGCTGGTAAATGTAGCAGCAGAAAAAAAAAGGCCAGTATAAATAGCATGAATGGATAGTGGGGCCCCTTCTGCATCTAAGCACATAATATGAAGGATTTAAGTTGGTATTTTGTTCTCATCAGCATTTGTTATGTTAGTTAGAAAATTGGGGTTTTTCGTTTGGTGCTGTTTGAGTGCTTTCTGGTGTGTTCGATCTTTTCCGCGATGGAGGTAAAGGTTTAAGGTTCCTTGTTTTTTTTGCAGATTCGCTGATTACCGGAAGGAAAGAATTGTAATGTGTTGATAATGTTTGTGCTTGGTCTTTTGTTT
Source organism: Betula pendula (assembly GCA_900184695.1). Classification (NCBI taxonomy): domain Eukaryota; kingdom Viridiplantae; phylum Streptophyta; class Magnoliopsida; order Fagales; family Betulaceae; genus Betula; species Betula pendula. The sequence goes on along the minus strand of FXXK01000935.1, from coordinate 15,646 downwards.
TGGGTTTGAATTATTTTCATGGAAATACCAAAAGGTGTATGAAGTTTTTTTTGTTGGTGAGGGTCCCACCATTGGAGGAAAGTTTTTTTTCTTGTTTTGTTTGTTTTTTTTTTTTTTTTTTCAATTTAGAAAATTGTTTGGTTGTATTTTCAAAGAAACAATACTAAATATGCTTTTTTGAAGAAAATACAAGCTAATTTCATACTTATAAAAAAAAAATTGAAAAAAAATAAATAAATAAAGTTGTGTGGTCACCCTCAATGGAGAGGGGTTCTTGCGTGGCCACCTCTAACCAAGAAAGAGGTGGCCACATGGCCACCCCTATCTAGTCGGCGTGGCTGCACAGTCACCCTTATCTAGTTGGAGCAGACTAACAAAGTGGCTACATGACTACTCCTAACCTATTGTGGTGGCCACACGACAACCTTCGACCAGGAGAGAGGTGGTTGTGTGACCACCCCTAGCCTGTTGTTGTGGTTGCACCGCCACCATTCTCCTTTGTCGGCGATGGGCACACGACCATTGTTTTTCTTTAGATTTTTAATCTTTTATTTTTTTTTTAATAAAATAATAAGTTAACTCCTATAACTGCCAAAAAAAAAAAAATTACATGTTATGTCAAAATATTCTAATAAGAATAAGTGAAAAGTTTTCTAAAAAGTGTGTTTTTGTCTCTGAAAAAAAAAAAAAGTATTTTTAGAGACATTACCAAACATAGCCAGTAAAAAAAAAAATAAAGAAATAATATAATGAAAATAAAGATAAATTAAAAGGGGTAAATAGATAGAGCATGGTGAGGCTCATAAGCATTTGATTGAAATAGTGATAAAATTTTACGTTTTAAATCTTTAAATTTCAAATTTGTATACTTTTGTTCGAACGAGAAGATTGTTGTTTGAATGTGTTAGGTTTTCTGTTGGCTCATTCGGTGTTCAAAACTTATGTCTTATTTATTTGGGACATAGGTAGTGGTATACTTAGGTTTACAGATAAAGTTGGTGAAAAATTCTTCAAGAAGACAAGTACTGCAACAGATGTTCGGACATAGACAATGCTGTCTAGACATGAGGAACCCAGGGAGTATCTGTTCCCTGTGGTACCCGAACATGTCAACAGACATGATTAGTATGAACATAAGGAGCTCTAGGGATTATTTGTTCCTTGAGCTGTTTGTACATGCCTAGGTCATTAAGCATCACTGGCAATGATGTCCGGACATGGAGGACTCATGTTCGGACATGAGGCAGGTTAGAGAGTTTGTGTTCCTTAGTATGTGGGCTTTTGTTTGGACATGGAAGGCAGTTGGGCATGAAACCCTAATCATGTCTGGACATGCTATTAAACCGTTTGGACGCTGCCATGCAGATTGTGCGATTTCTGTCTTTAAAAGGCTAGTTATACTTCATTGTTTTGTATCTCCGAAGGACGAAAATTGAGAGTACTCTAGAAGACTTCAAAGACCAGTACCAAGTCTTGGTTTGTGTTGATACATAAGGATCTTGGGGTTTGTGCCAAGAGTCGTGATTGTGTGACGAAGGCTTAGGAGTGGAAATCAAATCATGGTGCTACTGCTGCACATTGTTCATCAACGAAGTCTACTAGTGAGTCGGTAAGGATTTTACGAGAAGTCTAACCAACGAGGAGCTGGAGCATTGTGAGGAGCCGGGGAGGTGAGCGGGGAGCTCGTCTGCGCAAGGGGTCTAGATCGTTACAAAAGGGTTTGTAAGTGTGTCTTGTCCTTGTATTATTCTTTGTAGTGGAATCTTGAGTTTGGCTGCCCCAGAGAGGTTTTTCCTTGAGTTATTAAGGCTTTCCTCTTCGTCAACAAAAAATCAGTGTTGATGTGTTTGGTTGTTTTTTTTTTTTTTTTTTTCAATGTGGTTTGATATAGTTGTTTCATTGCAGTAATTTTAATTGATATATTATACTACTGTGTGTTCTTAATTCCGCCATTGGGGTCTAAATCTTCACATTTCATTTGGTATCAGAGCGTAGGTACACACTCTATTAGGAATTATTTAATGTGTGATCCTTGACCCTAGGTTAGAATGTCTTCTTCTATTGCATTGTATATTCCTCCTAATTTTGATGGAAACACTCATGCGTATTAGAAGGTTCGCATGAGGTCCTTCCCGATGTCCACAGATGAGTCTGTTTGGGATAGTGTGTGAGAATAGATTGACTCGTCCTAAAAAGGATATGACTACATAAGAGAAGAAGGCTTGCAATGCAAATAGCAATGCGCTGAATGCAATTTTTTTTACTGTGTCTCCTGAAGAATATAGGAGAATTGTGAATTCTGTGAGTGCCAAAGAGGCATGAGATACCCTACAGGTATAACCCATGAGGGCACCAAGGGGGTGAAAACCTCCAAACTTCAAATGCTCACATTGATATTTGAAGAATTGAGGATGAGACGTTTGACGAGTTGTATGCTTGTTTGAACGATATAGTGAACTCGAGTTTCAATCTCGGGGAGAAGATTTCTAACAAAAGGTAGTTAGAAAAATCTTGAGGTCTTTGCCTAAGAGGTTTAGACCTAAAGTTATTGTGATTGAGGAGGGTAAGGACGTGGATAGTCTTAGGATTGAAGAACTTGTAGGATCTCTTCAAACTTATGAATTTTCTCTACCTTAGCCAAAGAAGACAAGTTTGGCTTTGAGATCCTCAAGGAAGGAGGTAGTTGAGTCCTCTGATGTAGAGACAACAACTTTGTTGGCCAAGAAATTCATGAAATTCAACAAGGGTTCTTAGAACCCTCAGGTTGATGCTGCCAATGTTGATTCCTCAAGAGCCATCCAAGGTAAGAGAGGGAAGCCCAAGAAGGAGAAAAACACTCAAGGCGTTTAAGTGCTCGGGCTTTGGGCATATTACGACTGAGTGTCCTAATTTCCTGAACGCAAAGGGTAAAGCCCTTAATCCGTCTATGAGTGATGAGTCTGAATCTGACGACTCAGAGGATTCAAAGGAAAAGAACTTGAGCTATATGGCTTTTATCGCTTCGGCGAATGATCTAGCTGGTTTGAATCAGGTTGACCCTCGCGTTATTTGTGAGACTTGTGATGATGAATCACAAGCTGAGTCTGATGAGTAGATTGATTTCCAAAAGGCTTACAACTAGTTGTTTAAAGAATGTGCTAAACAGGAAAAAAAAAATAATGAATAGGTCTTTGTTTAAACAATTGGCTGATTTGATTATGGAAAATGAATCTTTGATTGAACAATTGTCAATCTGAATTTTGTGTGTGATTCCTTGAAAGATGAAAACTCTGGTTTAGTGGATCAGCTTGATTGTTTGGTTGCTTCACAATTTGATGTGCCACATAAGTCTAGTGTTAAACTAGATAATTTGTTCAGGATTCAAAAACACTATGAGGAGAGGTGTGACCTTGGTTTTGATAAAGACGCTTCGTGTTCAAAAACCACTCCGAGCACCCAAGGGAAAATCATGTTTGTGCTTCCCACCAGGGGCGGAGCCATAGCCACCCTTAGGGGGGCTGTGGCACCCTCAAAATTTTAATAATTTTTCAATTTTTTTTTTTAATATACCTTAAAAATTTCAATTTTCCAAAAATTTTTATTTTTTATTTTTAAATATACCTTAAAATTTATTTTTGACACCCCCCATTTTTTTTTTTCCAATTTTGCCCCCCAAACCTAAAATACTAGCTACGCCCCTGCCTCCCACTGCTGTTTGTGATGATCCTAGTCCTAGTTCTAGGAATTTGGATAAGGGAATGGAGTCTTAGAGTCTGAGAGACCTAAGATAGTTGATCAAGGAAAAAAGGTTAGGGTTCCCTTGAAGTCCAAGGTTGAGGGTGTTAACTCTCCTAGGAGACATCCTCAAAAGGTCTTTCACTAAATAATGATTTTTGTTTTCCTGCGTAGCAATTTCTAAATGGTTAAAACTCAGTTTTTAATTTTTTTTTTATCTTCCCTAAAATTTTTGACTTCAATCAAATACTGAAATAGTATTTTTAGATCTTAATCTGAAAGAAAAATGAATATTTTTTAAGAAAATTATATATCAAACAAAAACATATAATGAAGTACTAAACTTCATTAAGAGCACTAACCTCATCAGTTTCCGGTTACTAATCAACTGTCATTCGCAGATTACAGGCTTTAAAAAATTATGGTCGGCAGAAGCTGAGCTGAGTACGAAAGTTCGTTGAGAGTAGTAACCTCATTAATTATGCATTTCTAATCAAGTGGGCAGGAGATGAGGGGCCTCACTCTCTTTTTTCTCACTTTCAAAGTTAACGCTACTTTTAATATTACATTAATCATTTTTTAATAATTTTTTTTCCTTTTTATATTATATTACTCACTTTTTATTACAATTCAAAACACAAAAAAAACACCAAAAAGATTTAACAAACAGGCCCGAGGTGTCGCGATCCGTGAAATAAGGACTTGGGTCAACAGTCAACTTCATGCCTGTTTAGACCTTTCCTATATTTTGATTTTTGATCTTGGTCTACCGACCGTTGCTCTGCACAAAGAACCAGATTTATTATTTTGCCATCTCCGCTGCACTGTTAAGTTTCATTGCCACACTCTGATCTTGGTCTACCGACAATCTTTGCTCTGCACAAAGAACCAGATTTTTTTTGAGGTGTGCATCATTTCTCGTTTGTTTGTGTTTTTTCCTCTTTGATTTATTTGCTGGTTATTTGTGCTTATTTGTTCCCCCATGATTCATTTTTCAGAGTCTACTCATTTTGCCATCTCCGCTGCACTGTTAAGTTTCATTGCCACACTCTGATCTTGGTCTACCGACAATCTTTGCTCTGCACGTGAGTCAGAGGCGTAAAAGAGAGGTACGTGCTTCTATATTCTTATCCGAATCATTTGCATTTGTGTTCTTTTTACGTTCTTGGTTTTACTTTTTGCTTACTACTCCAACTCCCATAAAAAAAGAAAAAAAAAAGAAAGAAAAAGAATGGTTTACTTTGATTTGGATCCGGATCCAGTTTCACTCACCGTCCCGCCTTCTTATTCATTGATTGTATTTCTTTTTCTCATAATGACTTTCCTTCACGACACAAGTTTTCGCTCAAAACTAAGCATTTTTATGTATCATTTGCAAGTGTGTTTTTAAGAATTGTGATTTTAAAACATGGTTTTCAAGTCGCAGGAGTGTGGTGTGTTTTTTAGAATGAGCAATTTTAAAGATTAAATTATGATTTTAAAGGTCAAATTACGATTTTACTAAATATTTCATTGTATTTTTAAAAATTGGGTATTAAAATCGCAAACCGGATTCTTAGTAGTACTCATTTGGGCAGAAAGGATATTGTTATATCTTTATACGGTTATCATCAAATTTTTGCCAATTTAGCAAAGGGGTTAGATAAAATAAAGGAAAAAAAAATGCAAAATTAATTTCTGTAGTAGGCCTAAATTACAAATCTTAATCCCGACATTCTCGGGATAGGCCAAAATAACAATTTAATCCATACAGTCAAATTCTATCAAAACACTTAACGGGTTTCGTTAGTGTGCCACGTCAGCACTAATGAAATGATGACATGTATCACTCTTAATTAATAAACACTATGTAAATATATTAAAAATATAAATATATAAAACTAAAAAAATTTATTTTTTTAAAAAAAGAATAAAAGAAAAAAGAAAGAGAAGGCTGCTGATTGGAGGAGGGGGTGGCCTACGAGCCACCCCTAGCCCATGGGAGTGGCTCGCGCGCCACCCCCAACCCATTGGGTGGCCGCGTTTTACCACTGACCACTTCTGGGGTGGTTAGGGGTGGCTCGTGGGCCACCCCCTGCCCTAAGGGGTGGTCAATAAGAGAATTCTGTAACTTTCCACACCAGCCATCCCCACACCCCGATCATGTGGATAATTATCATCTCTTAGTGCCTCCATAAGTGTCTTTACAGTTGACTTTCTTGATTCAGAGGCCACGTAGACCGTACAGCTCGTAGTCACCATCCCCTGTGGAGCAGGACGGTAGGAAACTTATGATCAGAAACTGCCATTTTTTCAGGACTTCACCAATACTCTTTCAATTACTTCTTTGCTTTCCGGCTTAGCTGATGTCGCAGCTTCAAGTTCAGGCATGCCCCATTAGAACCCTTTGTTCGTGCTTCTTCTTCACCTTCAAGAACTTTCTGGCCAATTCTGTAATCTCATCAACCTCTTTCAACCAATTGTTTAACATCCCTTCAATTTCTTTCACCGTTTCTTATAGCTATCAACGCGATGTTGCACTCTTTCTCTAGTAAGCCGTAACTTCTCTACTTGCTCTTCATACTCCCAATGTTGCTGCTGTAGTGAAACGAGGTAACAGAGTGCTGTCTGACTGGTTCGACCGTTGTACCAGCAATTTTTGCAGCAATCGCAATGAGATTCCATTCTTGTTTTCAATTTTCTCCTTTTTTTTCCTTTTTTTTTTCTTTTTTTTTCTTTTGCAAGTAGGGACAAAGTGAAAAACCAAGAACAACTAGAAATGCAATGAAAATAAATCATAGGAGTAACAAGAAATTAAAAGGAGTAGCTCTCCTTGGTTTGTTGTTGGCCGGGTGCAAATTATAGGTCGCTAGAATAAAGTTGAGAGCAAATTATGCAAGGAAAAGATGGAAACTAGGAGCCGTACTTCTGAGATCATCTTAAACTCTTAGCACATAGGACTATGATTCAAAACCTGCGCGCTTTCATTCACATCAGTTTCACACCTGCATAATTAATTTCTTCATCAGCCATCCAGTCGTGATCAGTCATTCTAAATATTCAAAGTGTGTAAATCAGAAACAGGAGGTGGTAAGATTAAAAATATTATAATTCAAAATATAATGAAAGACATTGTGTTATTTTTCTATCGAAAACACGTACAACTCATAAACTCATACAAGATCAAGCTTATTAGTTTCGAATCTAAGAATTAATGCTCCCGGTGAAGGCCAATGAAAACGAGATTGTGCAGGTGTTTTTTTAAATTTTGGTGGCAGGCGGTTACTTTTATCATGACTGTACGCATTAGTTATGTTAATTTTCGAGATATCGGCCATTTAAAGCAATTTCAAGTTTGTTATATTTTAGTTTTTTTTCCTCTATTATTTTATTTTTCATATATATAAACATTTATGAAGATTTTTTCACAGCATTTTTTCCGTTGTCTCCTCTTTTTTGTCATTATATATGATGCCAGATATCATGGGATATATTTCTAAAATTTAACATCATGTACGAGATTGAGGGAGAAAATATGTCATGTCACCAAAAGGACCTTTATTATGAAATTATTTGTTTGGGCTGTCTGAATTTTATAGAAATAAGGGATTGTGGGCTCACCTGCTCCGAGCAGTGATCCCATATCCTAAGGTTGCTCAAAGCAATGAGTCTTGCAACCTCTCATTTCTTGTTTGAAAATTCCCAAATTGTTAGATAAAATATAGAAAGCAAGAACCAACTACTTCCAAGGGTGCATTACAAAATCACTTTCTTTAAGAATTTTTTTCCCCCACCAAGAATTGTATGCAAAGTTACAACAAATATTTCCTCCATGATACAATGGAGCCAAAAAAAGACCTTATGTTTGACTGCGCTTTGCACAAATAAAACCAAACCTGAACACCCTTAATTTTTCTACTAAGCAAGATGAGAGACTCAAATGGTAAAGAATACATAGGGTTTGGTAGAAATAGAGAAAAGGAGTAATTCTCTGGTACGAAAACTAGTATGCATTAAACTACGTACAGTAATTAAAACCACAGTATCAATGTCAGTTCACTAACAAACATCCTAATTTCAAAATTACTACTCTTTTAACATGGTATAAACTGTATTCTAACGTCATTAAAATATGGCCATCAGATCTTAACAAAACTTAATTGACTGTTAGATAAATAATTGTTAAACGGTTATAATCCACTTAATTTCAACCGTTAGATCAAATTTGAATTTTATCATAATTGACATACTCAACGTCCAATAAATCATCTGTTTGATTCCTTAGAGTTCCTATGGTCCAATCAACCCACTAGATCAAATGATCATGACCATTCAAAAATGAAAGTCATGATCTGATCGCTCCAACGCGATGCCAGTGCGCCTACTAGCGCCCTACTCAGCACTACCACAGCACATACGGTGCAAAGTACTAGAGTATACACCAAAACATTTGGGCCTTTTAAATGTCAATTGAATGGTTGAAGTCTTTTAAATGCCAATTTGACTTTTTCATTTTTCCAACTCCCTTTTTTCAAGGCTCTTTACTACATTTCATATAAAAATTCTCAAACCACAAAGTAATAATATAATACTAATTTGAAAACTCTTTAGCAAAAATTACGTGAGTATTCACGTAATTTATTCTTAGGTGTACACCATGTGATTCGGCAACGTAAGAAAAGAAGATCTAAGGGACATCACAACCTTTTGAAGAATATATATGGAGAAAAATACCCAGATTTTATTTTCATAAATACAAACGCATGATGCTACCACAGAAAGTCAATTTGAGAGCGCGATAACAATTACGACCAACTTTCCAATTAGGTGGTCAACCAAAGGCTACTAAAAACATCTGCAACCTCGTTGGAATAATGCCATAGATGTGCAGTTTGAATCAATCCCATTGGATTTTTCTTGCGAACAAAAATGTGATAATATTGTAATTAACAAACACTATCTAGCCCACGAAATCGTCTATGCAAAGCCCCAAATATAGGGTTAAGATGTGCAGGCCCATTAGTAAGGCCTATGTAAATTAAATTAAATTAAATGGATTGTAAGCCCACTACACGTTGTAAGAAATTATTTTTCATATTATTTCCAAGAAAGATAGTGGTTTAATGGTAACATTGTATGGTTTGTAAATCAGTCATGATCAAATCTTCATAAATCCAAGAAATAAATTTCTAAAATTTCTACAAACCAGGCCTCTAAAAGTAGCATATGAGAGCACTGCTTTTTTTAATGTCACGTGCTCTTAATTTAAAATAAAATGATACTGTGTTATTTAATAAAAAAAATAATATGGTTTAAATTAAAAAAATTTTAAATTTAAATTAAATAAAAACAAGAGAGCGTGGGTTGCCACCAGCTGCCTGGTTAGGAGAGGGGGTGGCCCGCCTGCCCACCTCCACCACCTTTGGTGCTCACGGTCACCCAGAGGTGAGGTGGCCTTTTGGCCCACCCCCGACCCATGGGTGCAACGTTTACGCGACCACCCCTTAGGGCAGGGGTGGCTGCCCACTGCTGCGTTGAGGGGAGGGGAGCCGCATGCCATCCTTGCAACCCTTGCTGGGTGGTCTCACAATTCACCCAAAGGTGGGGGTGGCTCGAACCATTGGAATGGCAAGGTTACTTACCACATAACCACCCCTGGGCAGAGGGGTGGTCACACGCACTCGGCCATCTTTGGGTTGTCTCCGCGGGTCACCCCAGGGAGGTGGACGTGGCCTTCGAGCCCCTGAGATTGGTTGGTAGGTTACCTGCGACCCTCATCTGGGGTAGCCTCGCACACCACTCCGACCCATTAGTGGCGAGCCATTTTACTATCGACCACGCCCTAGGGTGAGGGATTACCCGCAACGCCACCGATCCAGCCACTTTGAGGTGTCTCACAATCCCCAAAGGGAAGTGGCCTCCTACGCCACCCCCCGACCTTACTTGGTGTGCAGTGTCTAACGCCGACCCT
>FXXK01000934.1:3987-19503 GCA_900184695.1 Betula pendula | reverse complement strand
CTACTAACATCACCAGCCAAATACTATAACTAGAGCTCATGTTACCCATAAGGATTAAAGCCATCTGACGCTAAGCCTAGCCTGACATTGAGTGCGTCGGATGTGAAGTCTGGGTAACATTCATTGAATGCCTTCCATGCTTCTCCATCGGCCGGATGCCTTAGAACACCATCTTTTGTACGACCTTGAGCGTGCCACTTGATATGCGGCGATGTATGATGTGACATAAACAACCTTTGTAGCCTCGGTATCAGAGGAAACCCATGCAACACCTTTACTGGCTTTCTTTTAGAACTTTTGGACGACCCTTCCTCCTCAACAATTGTCCAACATATCATTCTCCCTCCAAAAAAGCATACAACCATTGTGACAAGCCGATATCTTCTCGTATCCAAGACCTAAATCACTCATGTATTTTTTAGCTTCATATGTGTCTTTTGGCAAAGGTGCAGACAGAGGTAACAACTCATTGATAAATTTAAGCAACAGGGAGAAAGATGAATTGCTCCACCCTCCCATATACTTCAGACTATATAAACGCATGATAGCCCCCAATTTGCTATGTTTTGTATTTTCATAGAGTGGTGTGTCGGCATCTTGTAGCAAATCATATAACTTCTTGCCCCCACATTAGAGTCTTCCATTTCGGCTTCTACAGTTTCGACGTCCACGCCTTTTTGAGACCCACCCTCTTCAACTCAAACATTGTGCATTGCAAAAACATCATTTAGCATGTCTTTCATCCCATTGGACCCGCCTTGTGCTGGCATACTATCAACATGAGCCGTATTGGGCCTTTCATATGTTGCCTCCCTATCCACAGAAGCGTGAAGTGTTTCCCCGTGCATTATCCACTCGGTGTAACTCTCCAAAATACCCTTGCCCGAAGTCAAATGGTCGTATACAACATCTGAGGGCAATGTTCGGCCCCATAAACACTTCTTACAAAGGCAAACAATGTACCCTTTTGTTGTAGAATTTTCACTAGCAAATTTCACAAATGCTAGAGCCCCATCCATATATTCTATCGAACTTCTCCACATTTTCATCCAACTCTTGTCCATGGATACACTACATTGTAAATACGCAATGAAACACTTGAATTAGGCAGACATACTTTACAATACACACTGAGTTCTATTAAGTTACTAACCCAAAAAGGTAATTACACTCCAAGAAAGGAAATAAGTCAGTCTTAATAGTGTTTTTCTTTTTAATGAAAAGCCCCAAAGGCATCCTTTTACCCATAATAATTTTCACTTAAATGTGAATTAAGATAATAATCATGCAAAGGCATCCAATTTCACAATTTAAGCCTATATCATTTTATAGCATAATTTATAAAGCTGGAATCATCAGATCTTACTAATGGATATGGAGGAGGCTTGAGATCAAATTTTGCAGTAATTGGTGGCTCACTTTTCCTCTAACAACGTCACTATAGCATACAACATAAAAAAATTTAATTGTAACCAAGAAAACAAATAGGGAAAGGAAAACAAAAAATTATGACATCTAAATAATGTAACACAATTTTTATACAGGAAAACCCAAAAAAAATCAATACACATTCGGGTAGAACAAAAAATATAACAATATAACCTATAAACAACTCAATTTTTCAAGTTAATGAGAAAAAAAAATAAAAATAGTAGGGGTGGCCTAGCCACCCCAAACACATTAGGGGTGGCTCAACCACCCCAAATAGCATTTGGGGGTGGCTGAGCGACCCCCAAACAGCATTTGGGGTGGCTCGGCCACCCCCATAACAGCATTTGGGGTGGCTCAGCCACCCAGAGAGAGAAGAGAGGTTTTGGGTGGCCGACCCACCCCCAAACACATTTGGGTGGGGTCAGCCACGCTATAGAGAGAGAGAGAGAGAGTTTGGGGGTGGATGACCTACCCCCAAACACTGTTTGGGGGTGGTCGACCTACCCCAAATACCATTTGGGGGTGGCCGATCCACCCCCAAACCAGTGATCGGCCACCTCAAAGAAAGAGAGAGAAAGAAAGAGCACCTCTTCGTGAAGTCTTCACGCAGCAGCAGGGAGATCAGTTCCTCTTCAGAAGATGAGATAGAGCGATATATCTCTATCTTTGATGGCTGGCTACTTAGAGCATGGAGGGAAAAATTTCTTTTTTTTAAGAAGCCCGCTACTTTTTAGATTTAAGTTGGTTTCTTACAAAATAGACTAAAAAATCTATCATTTTGCATGTCCCTTTTTCCGAAGCAACGGCAAAAATATTTTATGATGTCGGTTTTTTTAGGAGCAACCACAAATTTTTTCTTTTTTGTAGTGAGTTTTGTAGAACCGACCCAAATTTTGTTTGTCTGTACTTGGTTTGGCAAAACCGACATAATTTTTTTTTTTTGGTAGTCGGTTTTTAAAAAACAAACTCTAAAATTATTTAAATAGAGACGTTTCACATAAACCAACTCTAATGTTATCAATTTTCAGTCGGTTTTATAAAACCGACTCCAATTTTTTATAATTTAGGCGCTTTGATAAAACCGACCACAAAATGATATTTTAGGATCGGTTATGAAACCGACTCTAAAAAAACCGACTACAATCACCGGTTTTTTTATTTTTTTGGTAGTGACTCCAAATATAAGCTATGCTAACTTAAGCATTAGAGTAGCTTGGGCTCCTATCGGGGACCTTCTGACAATTTCTTCATTTTGCAGGTATGCCATTCTTCCAGTCTAACCGTACAATGACTATTAAGGTCGTTGCCCCATGGAGGAAGACGACCTAAAAATTGCACTAACAAGCATGAATATTTTATGAATAAAACATGCATTTTTACAACTCTCATTAAATGCATACTTTTCATTAACTGTGAACTCTTTTTTGTGAAAATTAGTGTGAATAATAAGATGATGAAAAGAATGAGTTTGTAAAATGAATGCATATAAAAGACGGTAAAAGATTAATATTACATCGCATGACATGGTACACCGTCTTATGCGAAAAAATGATCATGGGCTTACTATTATTACAAGTTAACCTTATGGTCAAAGTTATTTATTGTCATGTGTGTACCGTGGATTCAGTGGTTATAGTTTTGTGACCAGCGCACTATTCTTTGAATGAAGTCACTGTTACGATTTTGCTAGTTAGTGAGGGCCACCCAAAGTAAGACTCAGTCGGATTGCTAGTATAAGACTGTACGTTTGTGCAATGTTTGAGGTATCGAAATTGTACCAGAAGTCCTTCGGGACATGTAAACCTTGCTGAGAGATGGTTAATGTCTCAGGTAGACCATATTGTTGACATATCACATGCTCTCCAAATATATCATGTACTATATAAATATATTGCATCACCATGACATGTTTATATCATAACTAAGATTATCAATACCTGTGATTTATAAATTGGGTTCATAAATGATAATCTGTATAGCATATGGATTATTACTCACTGAATCGTGGACTTATGCTTGAATCTTTTTCCCTTGTAAAACATGTGTTGTTTTATAATTGGGTCACCTTTAATCTGTTAGATGTCGGATTTGAGATGAACTATGAGACAGATGCCGTTGTTGGGCGTAGGGATATATTGATTTGATTTGTGCTTGAGGACTCACAACAAGACTTCGGAGGCTGCTCATGGTAATTATTATGTTTAGGTGATGTTGCAGACTTAGAATTTTGAGACATGTGTATGTATTAAGGTTTAGTTGGATCCTTTTACGGTGATGATATGTATAGTATTAAATCAGTTAATGTAATTATTTTTAGTAGATGCTTTGGTCGTAATTATTAATGACTATAGAAATCTAAGTACTCTGCTGCATAATATTCTCTTTTTGAGGAGTAGAGATCCATTAGTCTTATTTTTGATAGAATGTGGCTGGGAGACGAACTATAAAATTAATTACTAGTTCATTATTTTCCTGAGATGTTACAGTATGTGTGTCCTTCACTAACATACACCGGGTGCGTGACCTGCTGCACCCGCAGAAATGAACAGTGCAATACGACACAATCACGAACGTATGTGACTTTCCACGAACTTATGTGTGTACTGTATACACAAACATAATTCCCTTTACACGTTTGTATGTGTAAGTCAGGAAGGTCCAAAAATTCAGTTTTTAAGCAACACACTCATCCTATAAACCCTAATCAAAGATGACCTAACCTTGATTAATCTTTCAGGGTATTACAACAACCTACACGCCTAGCCACCTCCACGCCTTAGGATATTTTTTGGTTTAAGGGTGCGAGAGATACGAAGAAGAAGAAACATTCTTTTGTTTGGCTGAAGAAAAGAAGAAGAAAAAAAAAAGTCTGGCTCCTTTGGCTTAGAAGGAGAAGAAAAACATGTCATGTTCTCTTCGTTTGCTTCAAGCAAAAAAAAAAAGGTTGGTCAAAATGAGGATGAACAATGAAGGTCGCATGACTTCAACATGGTATCTGGCATCTATCAAAGCAACCAAATCATTGATGGAAAAAGTATGGTCTTTAAAGCAAAGGGCAATGTCAAGTCAGCACGTGTCTTAGGAAAATTTAACACCGATGGTCATTATTTTGCGCTGTTTTTTCCGTATTTGTTAGTGTTAATTGATTTTTATTGTTTAGAAGTTAGTTTCTATAATTTTTTTCTTGGGGACAAGAAAATTGTTAGCGGAGGAGAATGATACGATCATAATATTTGATATTGTCCGGTATTGTGTTAGAATCTAATAAAGAGTATAGTATATTCTAATAAGAGATATATCTCTAATTGAGATTCTTTCCTTATTATATTTAATTAGATCCAGTCTTAGAAGTCAAGACTTAATTAGTTTCTTATGTAATCAGTTATTCTATTTAAAGGAGAACCATTTAATAATAACGTACGTATGAGTTAAATATTGTTTTATAATACAGTTATTGTGTTTTGGAAGTCAAGGCTCCCACAAAGTAGTCATTGGAGATCACGACTCTTTCAAAGTAGCAGATTTATCTTTTATTATATTTGGTTACTATTGGGTTCACATCACATTGCAAAATATTGAAAATTGGTTAGGGTGCATTGCAATTGTTTAAACATTAGAGGCAAAATCAAAAGACAGGTACAACTTCGAGGGAGTAAAGTATATTTTTCCCTATGCTTTTTTATAGTAGTTATAAAAGACAATAACAAACAACCAAAACACAAAATAGTTCTCAAAATACCTTAAATTTGGCTAACCTGCATTATAGTCCTATATTATTTACACACAAAGAGAAGAAAGCAGATGTGTTTTTCTAGTATCTTCTATGCACATAAAGAAATATTAAATGAGATAATGGTCGTTGATGTTGTACTTCATATGGGCATTTGCTTAAGTTTTGAATAATATTTTTTTCCACTCCAATTGGTAATGGGAACTTTCCACCAAAGCAAGATTGAACTTCAGATTGGAAAGCCATGTGATTAATTGGTAATGTGAAGTAGTCTTGGCCAATCACAATCAAAACCATTTGATCAAGTAGTATTGGCCAGCACAATCAAAGCAATGCTCCCATGTAGGGTGGAGTGTAGTGGATGGACGTATCTAAGCTTTCATCTCCTTGGTGCACAAGTCTAAATTCAGTTTACACTTTTCTCTGTCGTTGCTTTGGTCAAGAGATAAGAGGTCATCTCAATTTCATCTTTCTTTTAATTTAAACCATCATGGGGAGCAAAAGCTACGATCCCTCTATTTTGTTTGTTTCTTGTCACTGTCGGGGGGACCTATTTGACAAATATATATATATGGATTTTCGGATTGGTCCACATCATAAAGGTTTATGTTCATTTAGTGGAAATGGGTTTTACCTGCGAGAAGTGGTAGATGATGGGTTTGGTTGTCCGCTCACAAAATTTATTGGGTCGAATATAATGTCAAAATCTTAACTACATAATTAAATTAATAGTAAAATGTTAATTAAATGTTAAATACACTTATGTTCTTTGAACTATTAATCATTTTCATAAAAGGTCTATGTACATACTTAAATACATCAAACTACAATTTTATTGTAATTAAACCACATTTATGTCATTCTTCCAAAAATACCCTTATTTCTTTTAAGAAATCAAAACTAACTAAAAAAATTTATTTGTTTAGTTTTTAATTAATTTTTTAAAGCAAATAAGAGTATTTTTGGAAGAATAATATAAAAGTAGTTTAATCGTAACAAAATAGTAGTTTGATCTATAAATGTCACACTTGTCAATTGTTAGATTTTTTTTTTTTGTTAAAAAAAATGGTTGATAGTTCAAGGGACTTAAAGTCCCGTTTGGTTTACACCCCAGGAATAAAATTACTATTCCTATAGAATAGCCATTTTTTTATTTGATAAGGGCTTATTTCAGGAATAATTATTTCAAGAAATAATTATTTTATTGGAATACTTATTCTCTTACGAAAAGGAATACCTATTCTGTGAGAAATTGACAACATTTACCCCAAAATAAAATTTAAAAAATCCTTAATTTTTTATTTTCTTTCTAACAGGAAAAATAAATAAATCAATAAATAAGAACGTGATGTCAATGGGTAGTCGACCACCACTGGAGAACACAGGGGTGGTCTCCGATGCATTTGGGGGTGGCCTTGGCCACCCCCGATGAGTGTCGAGGGTGGCTTGGCCAACCCGGAGCATCCTAGGGGTGGCCGCGACCACCTCTAGAGACCCTAAGGGTGGTCGCAACCACCCCCAAATGGCGTTTGGGGTGGTCGCACCACCCCCAGCAGCAACCACCAGAAGGGTTGCTGAGGGTGGCACGACCACCAGAAGGGTTGTCGAGGGTGGCGCAACTACCCCCATGTTTTCCGGTGGGTGGCCAACCACCCCAATGTATTTCCATAAAATAAATAGATAAATAAATAATTTAAATTTTTTTTAAAAAAATAAATAAAGTGGAGTTTTTTTAGTAATTTTAGTTCAATTCCTATTAGAACATATATGTTGTTACCAAATCAAAGAATAAGAATGACTATTACATTTCACCCTCCTTTATTTCTAAGAATAACTGTTTTTTTTCCTGATGGAATACTTGTAATTTAATGTGGTATTATAGCAAAAGTCGCATTGTTTCTATCGTTTACCTCTTATTTCAATTAAATATTTCACATATTAAATTTAAAAAATTGTTAAATATTAATTAAATAATTAAATTCATAATTTAAGCTTCAACTTTTGAAATAATAACGCATAGTAGCTTTCACACAGGACCTTTGCTCGTCAACGACCTGAAAGACAGAGACTTTGAGGAATCTAAAGAAATTCAGATTTTAAAAACACGAATGATTCCCTCAACTTAATTCCTAAGTCTTACGAAGCTGTTATTCAAAAAGTAGAAACCCATAGATCACAGTTTTGGTAATGTTCCTCGCACAGCAATCATATGACGCCACGTTTCACGACAATCATCTTGGCCCCACAGCGAGAGAGAGATTAACTTGACAAATAGGTTTCTCATGACAATCTCTGTCTATAAATAGGTTGCTCATGACCCTCGCTTCTTTCTTTTTTTCAATTCAACCCTCGCTTCTTTCACATCAGCATCCGTTCTCTTTGTGCTTTGCTTTAAGGTGAGACTCTTTTTCTCGTTCCATTATTCGTTTTCGTGCTGCCTTTTAATTGTTTGCCATTTTGGGTTCATGTCGTTTTTGTGAAATTTAATTTCTTTAAATAAACAGTGACAGTTGTGTATACTGAAACTGCAGTTGATATTGTACGAATCAAGGAAAGGTTCATCAAAGCATGGATATCACAGCATTAAACTTTGGATATCAGATTTCGAAAGAAACATTTTCTGTGCTCTGGAAACAGGAAGATGTTTCTGTCAGTTTTGATTTGAAAAGGAGAAAGATATTCTTCTTTCTTTCTCATCTCTATAAAGAATACAAGCTTGAAATCTCCTATGACAGCATTTGGCAGATTAAGCTACATCGACCACGTGGCCAACCTACAAAGTTTCTTCTCATTCAGGTTTGTTTGTTTGCTGCCTCCACGTATGCTTTCTGTAGTCCAAACCATTTCCTGTTATAATGTTGGTTTACCATTCTCATTAGATACTTGAATAAATAAATTTCTGTTTTCGCATGATCTCATGTCAACATTGCATAACTTCACTGCATGAAAATAATCCTTTTAATTTCATTAGGTAGAAATTGCTCTGACTTATGTGACGGTGAAATTTTTTTTTTTCAGTTTTTCTTAACAAATTCGTTTTTCTATTCCCAGTTACTTGGTGCTCCTAAAATTCATAAGAAAGATGTCTCTCCTGCTCATGGACATTCCCAGTGGCTCCGGGAAGTTGATTTCACTCCATCGTGTGCCATTGGCCAATCTTCTGCTCTATGTTTGGAGCTTTCACAG
The DNA here is from genome assembly GCA_900184695.1 of Betula pendula. Lineage (NCBI taxonomy): Eukaryota > Viridiplantae > Streptophyta > Magnoliopsida > Fagales > Betulaceae > Betula > Betula pendula. The sequence goes on along the minus strand of FXXK01000934.1, from coordinate 11,156 downwards.
GAGGGTCTGCTCCCAAAATTTCATGGCAATATTGTCAATTATGAAGAAAATGAAGGCCAATTTGTTCTGCACGAAGGGTATAATTTCTCTTGCAATTCTCGTCTTGTCCCCATTGTGAATCCACCCCAAGGCTTCAACTTGCCATATAAAATCTTGTTCAAGATCAACTCCTTAGTTCAGAATGGAATTCTTCCTGCGCAAGCAATTGATATCAATTTTTGCCGGTTAGTCGATCCCAAGAGAATAAAACTTGAGTATATAGAAAGTGCCTTGGAAAAACTGTGTCGTTTAAAAGACTGCTGCTATGAACCTGTAAGGTGGCTTAGTGAGCAGTACAAAAGATACGCCATGGAAAGGCGATTTCCAACACCTCCTGCCATATCTTTAGATGATGGGTTGGTATATGTACACAGGGTTCAAATTACTCCATCTAAAGTGTATTTTCGTGGTCCAGAGGTGACTCAATCTAATCGTCTCTTGCACGATTATCCTGAAGATGTTGATAATTTTCTTCGCGTTTCTTTTGTTGATGAGGACTTGGATAAACTGCACTCAACAGTTTTATCATCTTCTGCAAATGGGGAGGACCAGGAATCTAGGATTTATGAGAGGATATTGTCAACTCTAAGAAAAGGCATCGTTATTGGTGATAAGAAGTTTGAGTTTCTTGCCTTTTCAAACCGTCAATTACGTGAGAATTGTGTTTGGATGTTTGCTTCAAGAACTGGTCTTACTGCAGCAGACATCAGGGAGTCGATGGGTGATTTTCGTGAAATAAGGAATGTGGCAAAATATGTTAAAAATCAGCTAAGTTATTGACGTCGCATGGTGAGCTGGAAGTTGATAGACAGATGGCAGATATATGGTTGTTTTAGTTAATTGGATGGAAGTTATTTAGTAGAGCTGAATGTTGTTATATATGTTAGTTGGTTTTTTGTTAAGTGTAATCGATGAAGTTAGTTTTATGCTTTAAGCCTATTGCTGATTAATATGTACGCATATATATACTTGTAATCCTGAGAATTGATTGATTTATTACAATACATCAACTTTCTCATCTGTTTGTTCATCTCTTTGCTTTTCTCAATTTGTTCATCTTCATTTCTTTGTACTTCCTTTCATAGCTTCAGCTTCTTCCATGGAGTCTCTTCCTTCTTATCTACTTTTTGTAATCGATTGTTCTAATCCATTATATCTTCATCACGGGGATTGTGGCGACTCGATTCAAAACACACACACACACACACACACATATATATATGTGTGTGTGTGTGTGTGTGTGTGTGTGTCACAGTGACATACATACATGGCTATCAATCAATCATAACTTATAACATGAGTAGATCATATCAGAGTTAACACATAGCGATGAAAACTACAATAAAAATGACAGTGAGAGTTACACAACATATGGAGCGGACAACAAACTATATTTAACAAGTTTATAACATTGTGCAATACAACAAAAGATTGATTAAACAAAAGTGCCACATACGACATGAACCAAATACATCAACATGTCCATAAATATAACAAATTAATGTAACAAAAACTAGATTAACTAAACTCTATACAAATATCATCCGGCGTACATCGCCATCAATCATAATAAACTAAGTACACAGTGTAACACCTAAGGAAATTAATTAACTTGTAATTAACTTCGCAGTTCGTTTCTCAGCCTTAAACCACTCGGAATAAGACTCAGGGATATCTGTATTCTCTCGGAAAGAGAATCTGTAAAATATTGGCTTGAAATCACTATAATATTACCTGTAGGGTAATATTACCTGTAGGGTAATATTATTAATGACTAACCTGGAATATTACCTGTAGGGTATCTAAATTAGTTAACTGGTAGCTGACTAAATCTACTACTCATCATTAATTATCAGAGTAAATAGCGGAATTATGAATAGCTTATCTAAGTTTATTAATAGAATAACAATAAATCCCTTGATTACAAATCTATCATTAATAATAGACATAGAATTACTAAACTGATATGACTAATAAACAGCTTAATCAAACTTGAGAATATAGGCTGTTCTCTTAGCATCTTCATCCCAAGAAAATGCCTCAGAATGCCCTAGAATCTTGATAAATTGTAAAACACCGAGATATTTTACAGGTAAAAGAAGTAATTGAGTAAGTCCACTAACTTAGTAAGCAAAACCAGTATGAAACTAGTTTCTGAAATGAGCCTCTAACATAGTTATAAAATATTATTCACAAGCATGGACTTTTCGTATAAATGATGTGCGCTATCGCTGTGATTATGCCTTTGAAAAGTTAATGATTTATTTAAGAAGATTAAGCATAATTCCGATGATCAAGCACTTAGGTTTTAATGCATGAAATATGCTTTATATATAATATAGATCAGGTTATATGTTAATAATATAGTTTACTCAAGACATTAACCCCCTCTCAGCAGAATTTGCGCATTCTCATAAAAACATATGGTACAATACCAGTGCCCTGTTGCTGGTGACTATCAATACAGGATGTAGTGCCAAAGAATTTTAATTAAGGATTAAAAATCATTTTAAAAGTCAAGGATAAAAAGGTAATTAAAAAAAATAAACACTTCGAAAATGAATTAAAAGTAAAAACTGCCTTGGGCATCCAGATGGTAGTATTGTCGTCCGGACGGTAGTCACCCAAAATGAATCGTCTACAACCCCTTCTGCAGCAGTTCGGACGGTACCTTGCTGCTGTTCCGTCAGTAACAACCGTTCGCAGGTCGTCTGCAGTGTCGTTCGGACAGTCTCTTGCCACTATTGACTCAATAGCGACTGTCTGCACCTCGTCCACAACATGGTCTAGATGGACCATAGGCACTATCATCCGAACGATTCATTTATTTGTCCGAAAGGTGACACTATTCATCCGATTATATATAGCTGGGACGCAATTTTCAGCACATTTTCCGATTTCTCTTTCTTTCCCCCACCATTTTCTCCTTTCTCTCTTATAGGGTTTACACCCAAACCTTGGGTATTGATTTCTAAGAGTTTCCAAACACATTTTTAAGACCAGAATTAAGATTATCAGCGTTGGAAACCTACTTCCACCGATCGATTTAAGGTAAAAATCCTTGGAATCCTAACTTTTCAATACTTAAGCTATATTCTCGAATATATGGCTTATGAATAGTTGTTTTCTTAGGATTCTTGCTGGGTTTTACTCTACACTCATCGGATTGAAGTTTCGTGGTGCACAACTTCAAATTCTTCAATATTTGAGGTAAGAAGCCTAAACCCTAGATTTTTCCATAGTTAGTATTTTAAGGTTTTATGAGGTTAACCCTAGTATAATGCTATGGGTTAATTAAATAGATAATTTTTATGCTATTTGGAACCCTAGAATACTATGGGTTGCTTATGGCTACTTTGATACTTGTATTTTCAAGTATCATGGATAATGGGTTGTGAGTATTAGTGTATAAGTTGATAATGTTTTGGCAATGTAAATGTGCAGTGGGCATTGCTTAAACATTCATGCTAGAACTCAAAAGTCCACAAGCGAAAATAGGTAAGTATTTATACTTACTAAGAATGATACACTCTTTAAAATGTTTTATGTTTTGTTTTTAATGTTTAGCAGATGTTGTACTTGCTAAACAAAACAAATGTTTTTAAGAAATTTTGAAGGAATAATATGATAGTTTAAAAGACGAACCGATGATATTTTATGTTAACATATGATTTGTGCTTTCGATTATCTTCTTGAGATTTATGATTATTTGATGAGTGATTTATGATGAAGTATTGATGATTTTATTGATAATTTATGATCATGGTGAATTTATTGATAAGTTGAGCTTTATGATGTTTTATTGATATTTGATTTGAGAAAAGAACTTTGACAATTGATGGCTTGCATTGAGTATATATGAGTATGTCTTTCAAAAATAGCATGTGAAAACAGTTTATGCACTTTCTCATGATACGGGGAAGGTTATACCGTATACAGTTTCCCAAGATACGGGAGGGATTATACCGTATGCATTTTCTCATGATACAGGGGGGATTATACCATATGCATTTTCCCATGATACGGAGGGGATTATACCGTTTACAGTTTCTCATGATACGGGGGGGATTATACCGTATGCACTTTACCATGATACGGGAGGAATTATACCTTATACACAGAGCATGCATAACATGTTGTATTTTATAATGTTTCATACGATGTTTTATTCGACTTTATCATAGACGTATTAGTATACATATGACGTTTAATGGAAAAGCACATATGTATATTCTTACGACTAGTTGCATATGAGATTTATGTTTTATTGATCATAAACGTATTAGTATACATATGAGGTTTAATGGAAAAACACATATATATATTCTTACAGCTAGCTGCATATGTGATTTATGTTTTATTGCTTAGATATGCTTATATGCTTGTGTTTTTATCCATAGGGGAAGGAATGTTTGTATATGAGTATAGCTGAGTTATACGATATACTTATAACATAGATGAACACGTATGTGTATTAGTACAGGTGGGAGACTGGAACGTACATATATGTACTCAACTATTATTATATTTCAAATGTTTTATGACTACATGCGTTTACTTCATCAGTTGCTCATGTTTCAAAATAAATGTCATACTTCTAGTAGCTGTTATTGTAAACTCATGTAAACTAATCCTTCGGTTCATTGCGAAAACTCAGTGGATTTTTATTCACTGAGATTGTTAACTCACTTATTCTCTTTTCCGCCTATGTAATCATGGATGATCTCTATAGTTACATAGATATTGGTGTAGGTACTGAGGGCTTAAATGATGATCCCATAGCCTACTATCTCGGCTATTACGACTGACATCGTGAAACGTAGTTATTTTGTATAGACTTGATCATATTTCTAGTAGCTGTTATTGTAAACTCATATAAACTAAACCTTCAATTCATTGCGAAAACTCAATGGATTTTTATTCATTGAGACTGTTGACTCACTCATTCTCTTTTCCGCCTATGTAATCATGAATAATCGCTTTGGTTACATAGATATTGGTATAGGTATTGAGGGCTTAGATGATTATCCCGTAGCCTACTATCTCTGCTATTACGACTGATATCGTGAGACGTAGTTATTTTGTATAAACTTGACTATTAATTTATTCTTTGTATATGGTTGTGATGTGTTCACAATCATTACTTTGTATATTGGCCTATGTCGCATGTGACACGTTTGTTGATAAGTGCTGAATGTTACACATTCAAACCCCTTAATTCACTTATGTTAATCTCTTAGTTTCATTATAATATGATGTTTTGTGTTGTTTTTGTGTTTTTCCCTTATTTTGTAAGTTTTGGAAGAAAAGAAGTCAATTCCATCAACTCGAGCTCGAAACACATGAACTGTGCAAAGTTGCTGAAAATCTGACCTTTGTGCACTATTTTGGCCATAACTCTTAGCTCAAAACTCGGATTAAGGCACGGTCAAGTGCGTTAGAAAGAGGACTCAGAGAGAAACAAATCATCAAGCAAGATTTTTTTCATCCAAGGTGCGCTCGAGTGCCCAAAATGACGCTCGAGCGCCATGGCGCGCTGGCGCGCTGCATCATGGCACCTGACGCTCGAGCGCCCAAAACTGACGCTCGAGCGTCGTCGTGCGCTGGGAACCTCCGAAGTCGGCAGAACTGATATGGAAAGAGGGTAATCCGACCCCAACTCAATCTTGGACTTCCTAGGGTGCACGAAATTGATTAGGGTTGCTCCTAAACTCTATAAATACTCCCCTAAGTCCTCCAAAACAAATACACAAGCTTGAGGAGAAGAATCAAAGGCTTCAAAGAAGGGTTTTTCTTAGTTCTTTCTTTCTTTTTAGTTTTTCTTTGTTAATTTCTTATGGGGATGATTTTCATCCAAACTATGTGTAGCTAATACTTTAGTTAGGGCTCGATTGAAGCCCTAATCATGTCTCTTTAAGGTTTCAATTTGTCTTGCTACAATTCATGTTTTGATGCTTAATTGATTTATCTCGGGTTTTTGTTCGTTCTGCATATGGGTTATGTATGGGTTTGATCATCGTATGCATATACATGTGTAGATTGTTATCTAGGTCAATTTGGATGACCGAGTCCTGGGCCTAGTAGAGTAACAAAANCTTTCTTTCTTTTTAGTTTTTCTTTGTTAATTTCTTATGGGGATGATTTTCATCCAAACTATGTGTAGCTAATACTTTAGTTAGGGCTCGATTGAAGCCCTAATCATGTCTCTTTAAGGTTTCAATTTGTCTTGCTACAATTCATGTTTTGATGCTTAATTGATTTATCTCGGGTTTTTGTTCGTTCTGCATATGGGTTATGTATGGGTTTGATCATCGTATGCATATACATGTGTAGATTGTTATCTAGGTCAATTTGGATGACCGAGTCCTGGGCCTAGTAGAGTAACAAAAGAACCAATTGCGGGTTGTTGGGGTAATCAACATGAAAGACCGGAATAGATACCATGTTCTAGGTTTTAGTGTGTTTGTCAATTTCCATAGATTTATGCTTTCTCAAAGAACAACTTAGTAGATACCATGCTAAATCCTTTGAGAAAGAAAAGAATTAGAGTAGATACCATGCCTAATTCGTTGCTTAGGGGAATCAATGGCTTTTGGAGTAGATACCATGCCCTTAGGCCGACAAACAGTGAGTATCATGATATGGTTGTAGCATTGTGCATATTGTTTACCTTATTTGAGTATGATTAGCGGTGGATATCGAAGCCCTAGCCCTTTATTCTTATTATTTTATTTCAATATTTTTATCTCATCTCATTCAAGATATCTTTTTAGGAATTTCTTTTTAAACATAGTTTACCAATCCTCGTGGGAATGATCTCGTATTTGTCGTCTATACTATCGTTTTGATCTTGTGCACTTGCGAGTAAAACGTGCATTTATTCGCCTATTTATTTAGGTGGATATTTGTACAATAAGTTTTTGGCGCCGTTGCCGGGGATTGTGTTTTTAAAAGTTTTTCCTTTTAGTTTATTTATTTTTGTTTATTTTCATCTAAAAAAAAAATAAAAAATTTCTGACTTTTGTTTCAGTTTCTGTTTTGATCTGTTTCTGCAGCAAAGGGGGCTCGAGCACTTTTTTCCAAACAGCAGCACTGAAGCTGCTGTGAACCGCAAAAATCAATTTTTGGCC